>ML427340.1:0-43395 GCA_005239525.1 Nicotiana knightiana | reverse complement strand
ATAGAGAGTTCATGATTGATAGAGACGATTAATCAAGTTATAAGAAGTATCCGAGAAAGAATTCACCAACGGGGGAAACCATAACCTTAGACCTTTATTATCATTGCTTACATTAAATTGTTAGTTTATTATTTTGTTAGTAGAATTAGTTAAACAACACAAATTGATATTCAAAAGTCTTGAAAAACTTGATTAAACACTAGTTTAGTATTTTATAGACTCAATTGATACGTACAATTCTTTGTGGGATCGACTTTGGGTGTAATACCTCAAATTATATTTGCAGCGCCCGTTTAGTCTTTCTATAAGACATAGTTGAGCGTGAACAAGCCTCTTGCTGTGCTCAGCTACTGTGGATCAAACAACAATTGGAGGATTTTGGAGTGTACACTGATTGTGTACCTCTTCTATGTGACAACACCAGTGCACTCAACATGGAAATGAACCCGGTCCAACATAAGAGAACCAAGCACATTGATGTGAGACATCATTTTCTCAGAGACAATGTGGAAAAGGGGCTTATCTGCCTGAAGTTCTGTAGCACAGAAGACCAAATTGCAGAAATCTTCACCAAAGCTTTAAGCAGGGAACACTTTGAGAGAAACAAGATGGCATTGGGGTTAATTAAATCTAATTGAGGACCTGGCTCTTTTCCTATGTCTATGAAACTCATGTTCAGGTAAATCTAACTAAAGTGTTTTCTGGACAAGCCTAACTCACCTCTAGACCGTTGCGGGTAGACACGCGTGATGATTATAGAAGCTGAAGGAAAAATGCATGAGCTGCAAAAGAGAGTTGAAAAGCTTTTTGAAAGACTGTTCAGGAACCTGGTTCTTGGACCACAGGTTAGTAGTCTAGTATTTTTCTCATGCATATCTCAAAGGAAACAAATTTAACTGCCACGTCATTCACCTTTTCAAACCCTGTATATCACGTCCCTTCTTTCAAATCTCTTCACGTCTTCTGCAATGGTACATCTTCCCAAAAACCTACCGCAATTTAGAACCTGTTTCTCTCTTCCCTTATAATTATCTCTTCCCTCCATAAAACCCTTTCACTCTCTAGCCTTCAACCTAACTCTCCACCATGGAATAAGAGCAAGCTCCCTTACCCACTATGGAGGACAACATCCTCGATTCTTCTACCATTCTAGAACCACCACCAACAATCTTCGTTTCTATCGATATAGACACGAATATGTACAAACCTGATTCTTTTTCACCTCCCATCTCTCTCAAAACTCCATCTAACCCTACTCCTTCCTTAAGCGATGAGGACTATGAAGCCTCAAAAGTCGACATTGTTTCTTCTCTGTTGCCTGATACTCTCATAGACCAGAACAAGGGTGAAAACGAGTGTGTATCTCATCAAGAAAAAGGGGCCTCTGAGGAAGACACAGATCAATACATAAGCTCTCCTCTATTGGATACTATGTCTCCCATGGAATCACAAGAAAAAAAGGGAGCAGAAAACATAATGGCTATTGGTACTGAGGGATTGGTGTGAAGGACCTTCTACCCTGCCCGAGTCTCAGGAGGAAGAAACTCCGCTCATAGGAAAGGAATGAATGATGGTGCTCTTTGAACCTCCTGCACCAGAAGAAGCTACTTGGAACCCTACTGGTGAACTTGATCCCCTCCCTGAGGAAACAGGTCACACTGAGCCGTTGGAATCTATCCCTCCAGTTGAAAATCCTAGTGAAGAGGATGATCAGGATGATGTGATTCTTAGTGCCGCTTCAAGATCAGAAAGCCAGCGGTCACTACTGAGCCCCTTCTAAGCGACCTACTACAAGGCTGCAAAAGAAGGAGGCTTTTGATTCTGCCCTAAAGAAAAGCAGAAGGAGTAGCAAGAAGAAGAAAAAGAGGCTGATGAAAGAAGGGGAAATTATGTGTGACAAAAATATTCCAGTAGTAGAGGTAGATGAGGATGCTCAGGATGAACCAAGTTCCTTAATTAAGCGATCCAAGAAAAAGAAGCAATATGTTGAAAGTGCTTCAAAGGAAGTTGTTGAAAAATCAAGTAAAAAGTATGTGTGGTGTCAAGTCTAAGCAAGTTGTGGAGGAGAAATATGTGTCTGATGATGACATTCTAGTAGAATCAAGTGGTAAAGGGAAGTCTTGGGAGGTTTGGGAAAAGAAAGTTGGAAACTGTTGAGGAAGCCGGTTCTGCAAAGAAGGTGAAAAGTGTAAGTGGTCTAGGACAAGAAAGGTTGAGACATCAAAAGGTACTTTGGGGTCGCACGATTGATCCAGAAATTTCATAAATGGCAGGAATGAGACAAATTATTGAGATGGTGGAATTTTAATAGTGGGGCCATCTGTTCAAAGTGGATGTGCCGAAAGTGTATAAGGATGAGGTCCAAAGCTTCTATGCTGACCTCTTCACTGTTGAAGATGACCACATATGTGTGTTAGTAAATGGAGTGGATATGGTATTGGATGCTACTGTGTTGGGAGATATTCTCAAGGTCCCATCTGATGTTTTGTCATCTGTGAGAGGTTCTTATGGATCAAATTTTATGCGCGCCATTGTGAAGGAAAAAGCTGTTCAGCATGGGGAACGGGTACACAAGAAGGCTTTGCTTCCTGTATACCAACTGCTTTTCGAATTAGTTAACAAAGTTCTGCTCCCTCGTGCTGAAAGGAGGTCCATTACTTCCACGTTTGACCTGTACCTAATAGAAGCACTCGATGAGTTCCGTTCTATCAACTTTCCTGCCATTATGATTGAACATATGCAGAAAGTGGCAGATTTCAAATATGGGAACCATGGGCTTCCATATGGATTTCTTCTCACGCGTGTCTTCAAGTTTTTTGATGTACCCTTAGGGAATCCCAAGATGGGGACCAGGAAACAAACCTTCTCATAGACTACACTGGAAGAATGTGAATGTATTGAAAAAGATGGGAGAGTGGGGAGCACTTCGAAGATCTCTCACCTCATCAACGCCCAGAATAGTGCCACAGAGGAAATTATGAAGCGGAAGGCAAGGAATTCCATTCTTGAGACTCAACTTAGTCAGGCTGTAGCAGCACCAGGATCTTCTAGCTTCTCCAGTGAAGAAGTTGCTCGTCTGTCTAAAGAAAATGCTGAGCTCAGGAAACAGGTGGAGAACCTGAGATAGAAACTTCTTGAAGAGAAAATGTCTGCAAACACTCGGATGGATCTTGTTCTCAAAACTCTTTTTGCCTCCTCCAAGCCTTCCTCCTCCAATTCCCCCGAAAAAAAATCTTCTAGTGCCCAATGTCAAGGTTCTATCTTTTGCTTTAATGACTTGTGGTAGTTGTTTTTGTTTTTTTGGTATGGATGGATTTTACCTGTACTGCTCCTGATTTCAACAGTCCAAACTTTCCTTTGCTGTAATGGCAAAGGCTTTGTTTTATAAATATCTATGAAGACTCTCTTTTGCTGTTAAACTCCTATGTTCTCTGCTTCTCTTTTCTATTATGTTGTGTGCACATAAGTGGCATGAGTTAACTAGGCTAGACTTCTTTATGCTGATTGCTTGCTTGTGTATGTCCTTAGTTGAGTTGTATATGTATATTTGTTCTTTATTGTAATTCATAATTTTCTTATTTAGAAGCTTTAACTAGGAACCTCCAAAAACCATAAACCCTTAGAGTTTATGTCGTGACTAGAGATAGTCATGAGTTGAAGTCTTTGTAATAGGTGTATTGAAAAGTGGCTTGTAATAGGTGTATGTCACGACCCAAATTTACCTCCGTTGGGTATCGTGATGGCACCTAGTCTTAGGGGCTAGGTAAGCCTAACATTCAGTGAAATAACGACAATAATACAAGAAGGCTAGCAGTTTCGATATAGAATCTTGACAGAATTTACAATTAATCCCAAAACCGGTAATACAAGTCATAAGATCTACGAATCTTATACCACTTCTAAATACAACTGTTTGGAAATAATTACAACAATGTGTGAAAAACAAATACAAAGAAAGTGACTCCGAAGCCTGCGAACGCAGCAGCAGGTTACCTTGAGTCTCCTCGGCAATCATCCACACAGCTACTAACAATAAAACCTGGATCTGTGTAAAAAACAATGCACAGGAGTGTAGTATGAGCACACCACATCGGTGCCTAGTAAGTATCAAGACTAACCTCGGCGGAGTAGTGACGAGGACTAGTCAAGACACCACTGGTCCAACAAAATAAACTGACATGAATATAGAAATAACCGAACACTTCATCTATCTAAGACTTCACGGAGTAATTTACAACAATGACAGTATAATGAAGAAGGAAAATTACATAAATTAACCAATGGAACAATATAAAAATACACAGAAAGATGGACAAATAAGCAAACTAGCGCGGAAGAAAAACCACAACACACAGAAAACACTTGTAACTCGACTCTGCATAAGTTTGTTCACATTAGGCCTTAGCCACTAAATCAATCAACTGATGGAAACCTTTAAAACAATAGTTCATATTGAAAACTTTGAAGATATAATCATTTTAGTATAGAAAGATTTCCTTTGAAACATACTCTCTCTAAATGTGTATATATATGTACCATTAATAAAGAGAAATGCTCAGAACATAGTTTCTAACAAAATATGTAATTTTCCAATATACCTTCCCAATAAATGACTTCCAAATATCATTTTCTGCAAGACAATTGCTTTTCGAGTATACTTTCAAAATAAAAATTCTTCAGACATAATCCCCTTCGAAACCATTACTCTTTCAATGACGCTTTTCAATAAAATCTCTTGACCAAAATCTCCTCAAGATTTATCTACCGGAACTCAGTCCGTTACTCAGAAATTTCCATGAAGCACAGGAGAAATATCAAATCTTGTCAATAAATACAGTAAGAGATTAGTAGGATTATCCAAATTTAAAACAACGGAATAAAATGCCAAAACAAGTGCACGACATCATCCTTCGTGCTTTACTATCATCCTTACCAAAACAAGTGCACGACATCACCCTTCGTGCTTTTACTCTCATCCTCACAATAAATAAACAGATATGGCACGACATTATCCTTCGTTCTTTAATATCATAACATGGCACGACATTATACTTCGTGCTTTAGAATCATAACATGGTACGGCATTATCCTTCGTGCTTTAATAACATAACAGGGCACGACATCACCCTTCGTGCTTTTACACTCTTGTCCTCACAATAAATGAATAAATAAATACACGGCATCACCCTTCGTGCTTTACACTCTTCCTCACCCAAACAATATCAAGTACAACAGTTTGGCAAGGAAAAACCAACAATATGAACCATAAATAACCACATCCCGGCAAGGGAGTCAACAATACAAACAATATCATTAACATCATAACTAGTAATATAGACCACAATATCCCGGCAAGGGAGTCAACAATACAAACAATATCATTAACATCATAAATAGTAATAGAAACCATCACATTCCGGCAAGGGAGTCAACAATACAAACCATATCATTAACATCATAAACAGTAACAGAAACCATAACATCCCGGTAAGGGAAACAACTATAACCAATCTCACCTAAACAGTTAACTTCACGGAATAAAACTCAACTTAAACAAAGGCCCAGTAATAGGCAACATCAAGGGAATATCAACAACATAAATGTTTATCAACTAGACCTAAGTAGCACTTAAGGGAAAAATCATATAATTCACAATGTAAGACTCACGGGCATGCTTGAAACTCAAGAACGGATGTTCCAACTACGACTAAAAAACTATAGGGCTAGATGACACTAATTATAGTCAATTAGGCAAGCTAGGAAGAAAATATAGCATGATGATGAGAGAAGTAGGATATTCAGTTAATTCAAGTAAGGTCAAATAGCCAACGAAGGAATCCAAAAACAAATAATTCTAGTTTAAACAGGAAGGGATAAAATTAACAACCAAGGATTCAAATGTAACAATTACAAATCATACACAGGTAATATAAGAACCTACGAATCCTAAAAAGGCAATCTAATTGCAAATAAGTCCGAGTACACACTCGTCACCCCGCACACACGGGCTACAACCAACAAAGAAGACTCAATCCTAAGGGGTAGTTCCCCCACACAAGGTTAGGCAAGATACTTACCTCAAAGACGATAACCCGGTACTCAAAAATAGACTTCTGGGGCGGAAAGACCTCCGGACGGCTCACAGTAACCTAAAATAACTTCAAAATACACATAAAACGTATAAGGAACTATTCTGAATAATAAAGTCTCAATGTTTACAACATTATAAACATTGACCCAAAAGTCGAACCCCGGGCCCGTACCTCGGAACCTGACAAATTTTATAAATTCCGATTACCCATTCTGATACGAGTTCACCAATACTAAATTTATCCAGTTCCGACAATATTTGGTCTTTCAAATCATAATTTTATATTTTAGAAATTTTCTTTCAAAACCCACAATTCCCTCAACCCAAAACGCAAATAAAATGATGAAAACAAGAACTAATTCATGAAATATAATTAATTATAGTGGAAGAACACTTACCCATTCGATTTGTGTGAAAAACCCTAAAAGAATCGCCAAGAATCGAGCTCTAGAAGTCAAAATATGTTAAAAATGGTGAAACCCTCGGTTTTGGAAACTTATAATCTGCCCAGGTGCTTTGTTCATCGCGATCGCGAAAAACGAGACGCGATCGCGTAGAAGGAAATGGTTACTGGCTTAAAATGCTTTACGCGATCGCGGAATAACTTATGCAATCGCGTATAAGGAGTAGGTTATCTTTTGCGATCGCGAATGAAGTTATGCGAATGCGAAGAGGAAAAAAGAAGGCTGCCTGGATTGTACTACGCAATCGCGAAGATGTTCTGTAAAGACCCGTAAAATTTTCATGGCTAAAAATAATGTCCAAATAGGTCCCCGTGTTGTTATAACTGTAGAAATTCTTAAAACGGAACCTTTTTGAGTAAAAAGTACCCCGAGACTCAAAAGATATAATTTTCCAGATTTGCGCAGGTCTGCGGTCCACTATGCAATCGCAAATCAGGTATGCGGGACTGCATAGTGGTCGCATACTTGGACAGTTTGCTGTCCATTTTGAGGATAGCTATGCAGCCTAGAATGCAATCGCATTTCACGAATGCGGGCCACATAGTTGTCGCATTCTTACACCTTGATTTTTGCGGAGGGAGTTATGCGACACACTATGCGATCGCATAATAGGTATGCGGACCGCATAGTGGTCCATACCTAGGTAGTCTTCTTTTTTTTTTGGCCCATTTGAGGGCCATTTATGCGACAGGAGTACGGACCGCATAGCAGGAATGCGATCGCAGCCCTGACCGTATTTCTGCTTGGGGATTGTTAAAATTCTAATTTTATACCCGGCCCCCAGTTCATTTAAACACTTACCCCTTTCATTTTAAGCTTATTTTATGATAAATTAGAGAGAGGAGAGAGTGGGTTCTAGAGAGAGAGAGTTCCAACTTCATCAAATTTGTTCCTCCATCACTACTCAGGCCTGGAATTGATCAAGTAGGACACCATTTTATTCACTACAAGAGGTAAGCTTCTACCCCGTCAAACTTAATTTCTAGATTTTGTTAAAATAAAATATGGTTAGGTGAGTTCCTGAAGATGGGGGTAGGAGTCTTGCATGCATGTAACCAACTAGTCATAATCTAGTAAAAGGAAATGGGTTAGAGTAATCATTCACTAAAAAGAGGCCATTTAATCTAAAGGAACACCTAGTGTTTGATAGAATTCTCAAGTGAGTTCAAGACATGATCATCATTCCTAATTCTAAGTTCAATTATGCCACATTGTAAACTAGATTGAAGGTGCTAGAAGGTCCAGTGAATTGTGGTAGAAAATTAAAGGGGAATTCCGATTCAAGGTATGTATGGCTAACTTTAATCTTTGTAGAGTCACCTTGTTGGTGTCCGAGCACACGGTATGAAATTCTTGCTTGAGCATATGTGAATTGATTGTCCTGCTGTGTCGAGGTGTAAAATTTCATTCTCTGATTTTCTTAGTCGATTACCGTGCTAATTGAGATTGTGAAGGGTGATTCTTTGTGCTTATCCTATCATGTGTAAGGTTCGTTAAATGTTCGAATATGTCAATATGACAGTATGTGCTACTAAATGAAAGAATGTTAACATACTCTAATGTGGGAAGGTATCTAATTGCTAAGGGCTGAGTGTGGAAAATGATGAAAAGAAACTGTGGATTGATTTAATTAGTTAAATAATGATGGCAACACCATATGTGAATTACTGTTTGGTAAGGATTATTATGTCTTGACTTCATATAGTTGTTGGTTGATATGAACTTACGTTCTTGATGATGAAGATCCCTGTGATATAGTTGTTGGTTATTGTTGCTATCAAATATGATTGTACGGTGGGATCGGGTTGCGCGCCGCAACACAAAGTAATAAGGGCGGAGAGGTAATAAGGGTGAAATGTGATTATACGGTGGGATCGGGTTGCACGCTGTAACATGAAGTAATAAGGGTGCAGAGGTAGTAAGGGTGAAATGTGAATGTACGGTGGGATCGGGTTGCGCGCTGCAACAGATGAATAATTGAAACGAGTAACTGTGGAATCTTCATTTGTAACTTTCTGTATATCTCTATGGTACTTGCGTGGTTACCCTGACTGTCTTCCAATTGTGTACTGTTTGATTCTACTTGGAATAAACTTTGTTCGTACATACTAGTACTATTCAACGGTACTAACGTCCCTTTTGCCGGGGGCGCTACATATTTTATATGGATGTAGGTGGTTCCACAGCAGGTAGCTTAGACCGCCAATAGTAGTGTTTCCCCTTCATACCTTCAGCAGATCCAGTGAGCCCCACTTCCTCTCGGGGCCGTGTGTAGTCTATATCATCTCTTTTGTATATGTTATGTCTTTTAAGGTATAGCCGGGGCCTTGTTGCCGGCAAGTATTGTGTAAACCCTTAGTACTCTTAGAGGCTCCATAGACATGATTTGGGTTATACCTATAAATATAATTGTGTTTACCAGTAGTCGTGGTTCGAATCAGAATTATTGTATGTTTTGTGATTACCAAAAGTCAAAATGATAAAGGATGAAGTGAACTCAAATGGTAAATTTCTTAAGCTCTAAATTGCTAATTCATGTGGAATGATGTATATTGTAAACATGGGGTAACGCGTTGGGCAGGAAAGGAAATCCAGGTCTGCTTGACCGGGATCATCCGGTTGCGCGCCGGTCTCGTTCCTCGGTTTTAGGGAGTGACAAAATTGGTATTAGAGCCTCAGGTTTTAGAAGTGTCCTAGGATGTCTCAGAGCCGTATATAGTAGAGCCCTTCTTATTGGTGTGTTGTCGACCACATCTATAATTAGGGGGCTGCATGGACATTTAGGAAAATACCATTTCATTGTTACTCTGTATCGTGCGATGAAGTGGAAGGTGAGAACATCTTTATCTAACTCGTGCATTGTCCCAATTTTCAGTAAATGGCACCCAATAAGAGAGCTCGACTCGGCCCAAAGGCCAATGCCACCCCAGGAGTTGCCACAAATTCTCCAGCTGGTGGTGCGGGTGTGAATGATTCCCCGGCCACAAACCAGCCTGCCTCCTCCACTCCAGGCCAGATTATTCCTGTTCCTACTCCAGCGGAGGGTTCTGAAATCCCTCCCGCTGATGTTCCTGATCCTTCCTCAGTCCCAACTTCCAGTCCCAGTATTTCTGATGGGGACCTCAGGGGAGCTATTCAGATGTTGACCCAGCTAGTGGCCTCCCAGGCCTAAAGATCAAGTGTTTCCCCTGCGTCCTCTGGTGAGCAAGGGGATTCTTCAGGTTCTAGAGTCAACCAGTTTTTGCAGTTAGCCCCTCCAAAGTTCACATGCACCGACCCAGAGGCAAATCCTCAGGATTTTATAGATGAAATGTACAAGACTCTCCGAGTTATGAAGGCTACAGAGACAGAGGGGGTTGAGTTGGCTTCCTATCGGTTAAAGGGAGCAGCGTATTCATGGTTTGAGATGTGGGAGGGTTCCCGTGGGGAGGGGATCCCTCCGGCGAAGTCGAACGAGTTTGTTGATGCCTTCATGGATCATTTCTTGCTTGCCGAGACTATGGCAGCCCGTGCTGTGGAGTTTAAGGTCCTTAAGTAGGGAAACATGAGTTTGTTGGAGTACCACATGGAGTTCGTGCACCTTTCCAAATATGCCATCCACATGATGCTGACTATGAGGCCAGAGTTCGACGGTTTGTTTAGGGCCTTGGTCACTTGGTTGTTAATGAAGGTGCTACAACTGCCTTTCATTCGGATATGAATTATGGGAAGATCGTGGGATTCGACCAGGCCACACTTGGAAGCTGAAGATAGGGATGGAGAGAGAGAGTGGTAGTAGGGCCCGATCAGCGGGCAACCCTGAGAGTTCAGTTGCAGGTGGGAGATCAGCCCTTAGGAGAGAGTCATCAAGGCCATCCCAGTCCTATGCTCAGTTCTCAGCCAGTGCCCCATCATCAGGGCACAGTTATCAGCAAGGGGGTCGCTTTGGACCAGGTTCAGATAGCAGAAGGTTCCATCAGTCGGGTTGTTCAGGTGGGAGGTTCCAGCAACAACGGAGGGCCCCATGCCCTAAGTGTGGGAGGTCTCATTCTGAGCCTTGTTACTTGGATATACCGGTGTGCTATAGATGCAGAGAGAGAGGCCATATCCAGCGAGACTGCCGTGCACCCAGTCAGGGCGTGGGTAGGGTTACTGTTCATCCATCCAGGTCTTCATATGCTACATCTTCAGCACGCCCTCCAGCAGGGCACGGTACAGCTAGGGGTGGAGCACAGGGTCGAGGGGGACCCAGTCGGTCTATGCTTTGAGTGGTCGCCAGAGTGTGGAGGCTTCCTAGATGTTGTCACAGGTATTCTGACTGTTCAGTCACATGCTGTTTATGCTCTTATTGATTCCGGGTCTTCTTTGTCATATGTTACTCCATTTATTGCTTCAAGTTTTGGGATAGAACCCGAACAACTTCACGAGCCGTTCTCTGTGTCGACTCCGGTTGGTGATTCTATTATGGCCGTGCGAGTCTATAGGAATTGTGTTGTCACGGTGCGTGGTCGGGATACCACGGCCGATCTTATTGAGTTAGAAATGGTAGATTTTGATGTAATTATGGGGATGGATTAGCTCTATTCATGCTTTGCTAAACTCGATTGCCTAACCAGGATTATGAGGCTTGAATGTCCTAATGAACCAGTTATCGAGTGGAAGGGGAATATTGTTGTGCCAAGAGGTAGGATTATTTCCTACCTTAAGGCCTCAAAGATGATCAGAAAAGGGTGCATCTACCATTTGTTCCGGGTTGCGGACACCACTTCAGAGGTGCCTGCTCCTGAATTTGTGCCTGTTGTGAATGAATTTCTTGAAGTATTTTCGGACGAGCTTCCTGGGATTCCACCAGATAGAGAGATCAATTTTGTGATTGATTTATTGCCGGATACGCAGACAATATCTATTCTACCTTACCGAATGGTGCCGACAGAATTGAGAGAGTAGAAAGAGCAATTGAAAGATCTATTAGAAAAGGGTCTCATATGGCCAAGTGTGTCGCCTTGGGGCGCACCGGTTCTTTTTGTAGAAAGAAAGACGGATTGCTTCGGATGTGTATTGATTATTGGCAGCTCAACAAGGTCACTATCAAAAACAAATATCAATCACCTCGGATAGATGATTTGTTCGACCAATTGCAAGGTGCTAAGTTCTTCTCAAAGATTGATTTGCGGTCTGGGTATCACTAGTTAAAGATCAGGGAGCAGGATATTCCTAAAACTGCCTTCATGACTCGATATAGGGTGATTTGTTGTCTGAGCATTTCATACTGGATGAGATGAGATTATCGGATCAGGGATCAGTACGATAAGGTTATGTGAAGTGTAGACTAAGGAACAAATACCATTATTCAGGTTCATAATGAGGTGATGATTCTAGTCAAGATGAGGTATTCGGTGATTTTTTAACTCTGCAGTTGGGTATGGATTTCTGCACATTTCCTGTTGTGTTGGTATCGTCAGCATTATAGCATGATGTATGTATATATATCATTAGGTGCATTGGGAGCATCAGATTCATGAAATTTTGGCTATTTAGGTTCAGGGGATGCCATTGTGGTCAGATGATGAGTTATGCAGTGCATGGTGCTGATTCAGCAAATGCATGTAGTCATGTTCTGGTATGTCATGTGGTAGTTGATGCGGTGTTTATATATTGGAACTAGGTCTGGCAGAGAAATTTTAGGTGTTTGAATGAATTCTGAGCTTATTATATGGATAAAAGAAGAAATCTTCATATTTGATCAAGCTAATGTGCTCAACTGGGTTATGGTAGCACGGGAAAGTGATCGTGGTGTTAAATAGTGATTTCAGATAACTCCAGAGCAGTTCTTAGCACGTTCGAGGACGAACGTCGGTTTAAGTGGGGAGAATGTAACGACTAGATAGGTCGTTTTGAGCTCTAGCGCATCGTTCTGCGATTTGAAGTCGTGAGCAGCTCCATTTAAGGTATTATGACTTGTAGGTGTGTTCGGAATTGAATTTCGGGAAGTTTAGAGTTGGTTTGGAAAGAAAATTCTCATTTCAGAAGCCTTAAGTTGGAAGAATCAACTAAGATTGAAATTTTGAGTAAACGACCTCCGAATCAGGATCTGAAATTTCCTGCGGGTTTGTGTGATGATTTCAGACTTGGGAGTATGTCCGAATCGAGTTTTGGATAACCCGGGAGCGTTTTGGCATATATTATGGAAGTTAGCATTTTAGAAGAATTTCATAGATTTGGGCTTGAAGTGCGTTTCAGTGTTGTTGATGTCCGTTTGGGATTCCGAGTCTGGTAATAGCTTCGTATAGTGATTCTGGAGTTGGGAGCATGATCGGAAGTGAATTTGGATGTCCGTAGGTCATTTTGAAGTCATTTGGCTAAAGATAGAAATTTGAAGGTTTTTGAGAAATTCGACCGGAAGTGGAAGTTCTGAAATCGAGGTCGGAATGTGATTCCGAAAGTTGGAGCAGGTCTGTAATGTTGAATGTGACTTGTGCGCAAAATTTGAGGTCAATCGGACGTGATTTGATAGGTTTTAGCATTTGATGTAGAAGTTGGAAATTTCTAAGTTCATAAAGTTGGGATTTGAGTGCGATTCGTGGTTTCGATGTTGTTTGATGTGATTTGAGGCCTCGAGCAAGTTCGCATTATGTTTTGGAATAGGTTGGTATGATTGGACGGGGTCCGGGGGGCCTCAGGTGGATTTCGAGTGGTTAACAGATCAAGTTGAGAGTTTGAAGAAGGCTGGATTTGCTGTCATCTGGTGTGATCCGCACCTGCGAGGATTTGGCCGCAGGTGCGAGAATGGCTGGCTTGGCTGGGATCGCAGGTGCGATGGAATTTCCGCACCTATGAAGGTGCAGATGCGGACAGTAGGGCGCATGTGCAATTTTGGGCTGGAGTTGAGGCAGCCGCAGGTGCGGAGGTAGAACCGCAGGTGCGGAAATCGTCCTGGGCAGAATATTTTAAACAAAGGATTTCTTGGTTCATTGTCTTCATTTCTTCTTTGGCTTAGGCGATTTTGGGAGGCTTCTAAGAGAGGTTTCCTTCATGCAAGGTCAAGGTAAGTAACTCCTTCATGCCTCTAAGTTAAATACAAGATTATATACATGGATTAGGCATGAAAATTGGTAGGAATTTGGGAAATTATTGAAGAAACCTAGAAAATGGAAATTTGATTTTTAGCCACGAATTGAGCATGAATATTTGAGTAAATTGTATATTTGAGTTAGTAAGGCTATGGGTAGAATATATCTTCGAGAAATTTCGGATTCCAGGCACGTGGACCCGAGGGAATTTTGGTCATTTCACTAAGCGGGGTTGGGAAATTATATAATTTGGAATTGTTGCAAATATTAGAGTATATTTTCATTGGGTTGTCGTTGTTTGGATAGTTTTGGGGCGTTGTGCGTCCGTTTGGAGTCATCGAAAGGACTTGGAGGCCGGTTATGGAAATTTCGGAGCGAGGTAAGTCTCCTTTCTAACTTTGTGAGGGGGAATCGTCCCCCTAGGTGAACTAATTAAGTATATGCTTTTATATTCGGGGGCTACGTACGCATGAGGTGACGGGAGTCCGTGCGTAGCTTCTATTATGCCATGTCCGGGTAGTCTAGGACCCACTAGCATGCCTTACGTGTTGTACCTGTAATCCTGCCTATAATCCTAAACTGCTAATATAATCGAAATCGTAATTGAATGTCCGAAGAAGACTAGAGTTCATTTTTTTAATTATCTAGAAAGATAATTTATTCCTCTGTGGATAATTGTGTACCTGATAGGGTTGTATTACGAAAATATCATTAAACTGGAAAAATGAGTTTCAAAACAAAGATTTAAGAGCTATATTTCATATCTCTTTAAAAAGAATTTTACCACTTTCCTGAGAAAAACTACTTCTTGATAAAATGGGGACTTATTGTGTGTACATGTGTAACTTCGGGTGCCTGACATGTATGATTCGCGAGCAGGATGACCCTGTATTTGTGTGTATTCATATGAGCACCTGAGTCGCAGGTATGATTTGCGAGCAGACTAGCATTATTATTTTATGTATAACCACGTCGCATGATCGATTCACGAGCGGGGCAGATAGATGCATCTATGGTTTGGACCGTTCGACCCTCGGCAGTGCACAATTTACGTTTATGTTGGTTCGGGTTGTCGACCCTCGACATTTGCTTGCGCATGATATTTACTGCGTATTTGCTGTGATTTATACATGTTTATCGGCCTAAGGAAGTTTTAATGGCCAGTTATGAGGAAGGAAAATTTATGTGAAATAAGTCTGATATTTCTTATCCCAGATTATGATTTAAATTGTCAACTGAAATGACGAAGTCCTAAAGTGTTAAATATGGAAGGAGTTGATATTATTTATTCCTGAATTTTAATAAATTGTCTATGATAATCATGCTTAGTGTCGCACTTAAATATTCTAAATTGACCTTTAGTAAGCATCTAGTTTGACCTCTCGTCACTACCTCTCTGAGGTTAGGCGGGAGACTTACTGAGTACACATTGTTTTTGTACTCATGCTACACTTGCTGTGCATTTTTATTGCACAGGTACTTGCATAGCAATGTGGAGGATTCAGAGACTTAGGCGAGCTGCATCATCCGGAGGCGATCCGCAGCTAACAGAGTATCCCTCGTACTGTATTTATTTTCATTTAAAATTTCCTTGTCCAGTTTGTATTTCGGACAGGCTTTGTAATGATTGTAGAAATTCTTAGAAATTGCTCATGTACTTGTGACACCGGGTTCTGGGATGTGTTGGGATATATTTGCTAAAGTGTAGTATTCAAACCATTATTTTTAATTAACAGACTTTTGTTTGGTTAATATGTAATAAAGTGACTTAACCTGATTATAATTTACTAATATATGATTGTTTCTTCAGTTCTGTGATTAATTGATTAATTGTTTGGCCAACAATTAGGTTCTATTTACTATCTATGCTATGCTTGGGAAGTAAATGTTTAGATTAGAGAAGAATTGAAGAGAGCACGATCTTAACTCTTGGGGGGGGGGGATTTGTGGTTAGGATAGGAATATGCCTATATACCCTGCTTAATTAAATATCGTAATCTTAATGAGTTCTTGATAGATTGATTACATATGAATATAAGCGTTAATCTATTTTGAATACGCAAGTAGTACTTCGGGAGAAGACTACGAGAGCAATTGTTCGATTAATTAGCAACCATGAGTGAATTGTATGAAAGAGAAAGTTAACTAGAGCACAATAGAATTGGTGAATCGATCACAACTCTGGAATATTTGTCTGTACTGAATTCACAATAATTATTTTGCTACTTGATAATTTAGTTACTACTTATAATATAGTTTAGTATAATCACATTCTTGAAATCAATTTTTGGTTGACTAAATAACAATCTTGGTGAATTTAGTGGGTAGTTGATACACGTCTCTGTGGGTTCGACACAAGAGTTATCATTTTATTACGTGTACGACCACGTATACTTGCGTGTGCATTTGGGAGAAACAAGTTTTTGGCACCGTTGCCGGGGACTTGAATATTGAATACTTTCTGGTTTTTGCTTTAATGGTTTATTTCGTCAAGTCTAACATTACTTAATTGTTGCTCTGATCTGAGGAACTTTGATTGAATGCGTAGGGTCAGAAGCCAGGACATGCTCAATGACTTTGACGACGAACCTGAGAGAACATTTCATAGAAGGTTGGGGAAGCAAGGGATACAAATAATCTTCAGGCACTCGTTCAATTTCCTGTGAACATGGCAGAGGAGCAACACATGGCTGTTCAGGAGGTGGAGATGCCCAGCATTGCTAATGTCACCTCCAGCATTCTAAAGCCTAGAATCACTGGGAACTTTGAGCTGAAACAGAGTATGATCCAGCTACTTCATGCAAATGGGCAGTTTATGGGTCTTCCACATGAGAATCCACAACAACATATCCTTAACTTCTTGGAGATTAGTGATACTTACATCACTAACAGGGTCACTCCAGATTATATGAGGCTCACACTTTCCCCATTCTCTCTGTTGGGTGAAGCAAAGCGATGGCTGATGGCAGAACCAACTAATTCTATTACATCATGGAATGATCTGGCAAGGAAATTTTTGGCAAGGTTCTTCCCTTAGGCAAAACTGCAAAAATCAGAAGTGAAATAGTTGCCTTCAAATAGAAAATGGGGGAGTCTTTATATTCAGCTTGGGAGAGGTTCAAGGGGTTTATCAGAGACTATCCTCATCATAATCAGACAAATGAAGTATTGGCTCACACTTTCATAAAGGGGCTACATCCTGAGACAAAAATTGTTATAGATGCTGCAGCTGGACGTCAAGTGTTGGAGAAAAGCTTTGACGAGATATATGCACTATTGAACAAATTCTCCAAAAGAAATCTAGATTGGCAAAGAGAAATAGGTAGACACACAGTGCAAAAATCTACAGGGGTTCTCGAGTTAGATGTCGTCTCGGCATTATCAGCACATATTTCTACACTGACCAACCAAGTCAATCAGATGACCTTGGTTATTAACAAGCAACAAGCTCAACCAGTGCAACATGTTCAATTGTTTTATGAAGTATGTGGAGAGGTTCACTTGAGCGACTTATGCCCAGTTAATGGAAAGCCTGTCTGCATTGTGGGTAATGCAAATAGGGGCCAAACCAACCAATATGGAGCACTTACAATCCCAACTGGAGGAACTACCCAAACTTCTCTTGGGGTGGAAACCAAAGTACTCAAAATCAATACCGACCACAAGCACCTCAACAACAATATAGACCACCTCATGCTGAACAACAAGCGAGCTCAACAAGTCACCTTGAGGAAATGGTGAAGAAATTGATGGCTGACCGGCAAGCCCAAGCTGCAACAATGAGAAATTTGGAGCGCCAAATAAGACAACTTTCTAGTGCCCAAAATACTCGACCAGTTGGAGCTCTTCCAAGTGACACTGAGGCTAATCCTAAGGCATCTATTAATGCTACCTCATTAAGGAACGAGAGACAATTAGAAGAAGTCCAATCGAAAAAGAGAAAACAAGTGACCTTTAATGAGAAGCCGGCCACTATAGAGTCAGAATCAGAAAAATCAAAGGAGTCTAAGAGGCCAACTGAAGAGGCAGTGGCTAAGCAACCCCCACCATTAGTTGCGAGGCCACCACCTTCGTTTCCTCAAAGAATGCAAAAAGTGAAGGATAATGTCGCATTTAAAAAGTTTTTTTGATATTTTGAAGCAGGTGCAAATAAATATTCCACTGGTAGACATCCTGCAAGAAGTGCCCAAATATGCAAAATACATCATGGACATAGTGGAAAATAAAAGGAGGCTGACTGAATTCGAGATTGTGGCACTCACTGAGGAATGTATCTCTAGAATCAAAAGCCAACTACCTTAGAAATTGAAGTATCCAAGTAGTTTCAGTATCCAAATCTCGATTGGTAAGCATGCAGTCGGGCGAGCTTTGTGTGATCTTGGAGCGAGCATCAATCTGATGCCGCTATCTGTGTTCAGACAGTTGGGTTTGGGTGAGCCACCCAACAACGATAATCTTACAGTTGGCTGATTGCTCCCTTGCTCATACGAAATGGTTGATTAAAGATGTGTTAGTTCAAGTGGGTCCTTTTATATTCCATGCTAATTTCATTATATTGGACTACGAGCCTGATCATGAAGTCCCATTTATTTTGGGGCGTCCATTCTTAGCCACAGGCCGAGCTATTATTGATGTATGCTAAGGAAAGATGACGATGAGAGTGTCGCGCCTATTTTTCTCACGAAATCAGGTTTCGACATGTGACAAATCTTTTAAATGGGTATTAAAAGAGGAGAGTCGCCACCTAATGATTTTTAAGGTGCGTTAGGGAACCTATTTGCATATGACTCTGGTTTAACTAGTCTATATCATCAAAGATCGGGTAAGGGCTCAAGTTACCTCAAGGAGAAAGTGTTAGGCACTACTCGAGGTCCACGACTGTGGGTCCTGACCGAACATTAAATTATATGGATTAGTCTATGCGATCAAATAAACGAAGAGAGCACAAAATTTAAGAATTTTATTATAAAAAGATTTTGAATAGAGGGGCACAACNCTAAGTTTTTTAGCCTAAAGGATCACCCCGTGCAACATAAATAATATTTCGTAACTCCCTCGAGATGGGGTGTTACTCATATTATTCAGCAGGCACAAACTATCATCTCCTGCTACCCGATTACTATATTAAAGTTGTTTAACTAAAAGTGCTCTAATTCAATTCTAAGCCGTTCCCTACGCGTGCACTACCCGTCCCATACCTATGGTCCAGGAGGTTTTGGACCTCTATTTGGATGGTTCTAGACCTTATCTAGACTGCTCATGACAAACAAAACATCTAAGGACATCACATATATGCAATTAAAGGCTCACACTAACCTCCACACTTAAGCAACAAGTGCACGCAAACACATATATCAATAAGGAATTGGCAGAATTCAGAAACTTAAACCTATAGACATGTTTTTTAGGCGCTCAAGGTATGCAGTTAAATTTTATATGCAAGATATTGCTTATAGAAGGAATTACGCAGGTATTACAAGCTGGTTATTGAAAGTTTTAAGCTACCATTACTTTATATGTGATTCCTAGGTGATTTACGCAATTAGGTATAACAAAATCTGCTGGGAAGAGTCCCACAATTATCCAGGTTTTCCTAACAGTGAGGCTCAAGAACAGTGTTTAAGCCAATTAACAAGCAATTATTTCCTGTAGGAAGGATCTCTTACAATTGAAGCTTAGGACTTGTTTTATTGTTATAGTTAGTCCTATAAACAAGATTTCTAGTGAACAATACACTACAACAGAAAATGAAGTGATCAAACTCCTATAGGCATGCTATCCATAAACAAGAAGTAGTAGACATAGCATTTGAACTCATGTTTAATGGTAAACAAGAAGTGTGTGTGAGATTCTCCTAATGTGATGATCTCTACAATGCCTATGTAATCAAACAACACATATAGCAAACACATTATCAAGTCCTATAGGCATATTATATACCCATTTGCATGTAGATATTAAATTCTACCCATTCCCTTTTTACTAGAACCCAGTTGTTTATACAAAGGTTATTACAGGCCAAATAATGAGTGAAAAGTACAAATGTTACATAACAGTGATAATAGGCCTACATCAGGCCCAATTAAAAATACCCAGCATCGCCTGGGCCTTCAATAACTCTTACACAGCATACCCAAACCTTCAATTAAGAGCCACATTCAATACACGACTCAGGGATCCATAGAGGATTCCAAAACCAATTAACTCAACCATAGCACCAAGTGTTGCACCATTTAAATCAGCCAATTCAGGTACACATCGAATAACAGGGGGATGTAGAGAAAATAGAAACAATTTTGAGATTGAGGGAGTGACTAAGGACCAAGCCCTAGTGTGTCAGAGTTCGCAAGGGCCTCAATTGGACCCCGATCAGTGCTCACACTAGGGAGGCCAACAATGGAACCTAGGTAGCCTTGGCTTTTAGCTGATTAAGAATGAGAAGTTCAGAATAGCATAAGTTGCAAGTAAGAAGAGTGGACAGAAGTTAGGGGATACACTTATATCCTAAAGTATACATAGTCCAGTTAATCAAGCAGGTCATGAACTTGTTCAGTAGAACTTCAACATTTAGCAAAGTAGCACATAACAAACACATTTATTGAGAGAGTTAGAGGAGAATAAGGTTTGCAAGAGTTGACAGAAGTTAATACTAACAGGTTGAGACCCAAGAAGTCCAGTTTATGCTAAGTATCATATTAATATCATAAGACAAACATGTTAACTCTCATCAGAAGACAATATTGCATTGAAACATGATAGGAACACACATTATGAAAGACCAAGTAATCACTGAAAGAACAGGGAGTTAAGATATACTAGGGGGCATATTAGCAGGAACACAAGATCACAGTTGAGAAAAAGGCCTTATAACACATTAAAACACATTAATTATGCAAGACAAACATCATAGAGATTCAAAACAGTGGAAAAGTAAAATAATGTCAAACAGCACATGTAGGTATTCTAGCATTGACACAGTAGACTAATTACCTAAAGAAGGTCCAGCTTATTCTAAGTATAGGTCCTGATCATGCTA
Organism: Nicotiana knightiana; assembly: GCA_005239525.1. NCBI lineage: Eukaryota > Viridiplantae > Streptophyta > Magnoliopsida > Solanales > Solanaceae > Nicotiana > Nicotiana knightiana. Next base: position 22,755 of record ML427340.1, on the reverse strand, counting down.
ATTTGGAAATAGGGCAGCATCTAGCAGGTTACAACTACCAATGAATCAGGGAGGGAATAAAACATGCTAAAAGTCATAGAGAGCAGGGTCAAACATGTTAGATAGGCAAGCTATCACCACAAAATTTCTGAATATATGCCATACAATAGGTGTGCATATTCATGCTTTTGGACTCACTACACTAGTCGACTAAAAGTAGTACAAATTATGCAAGTAGGGTATATTCAAGTAACAAAATTGACAGAAAAAGACTAAATTAAATATCGGAAGATGCTAACAAATGTAAGAGTCCCAAACAGTAATAATTTTAACACATTGACTGGTCAGAAATTAGTAGAACTAGGCTTAGGCATGCTTGAAACTAAACGTTAAAGAGACTTAAAGGATCAAAGTAAGCAAATGAAATTACACATAAAAACAACCCAGAAATCATACTGAACTGACCAATTTGTAGGAGTGAAAATGTATGCAAACCATAGATATCCCGGAATGAAATTGCAAGGTATAGTGACTCACCAGTTAAGCGAAGAACAATAAAGAATAAATTTCCACAGAAAACCTAGAATTCCTAATGTGTCAAAGTTCCCAAGAGCCTCGATGAATTCAGGGCATTGCTCGCACCAAGAACAGATAACAAGATGTTAATGGCTTTGGCTTTCAGCCGTCCAGTATAGAATACCAAGCAAGAGAGTAGCCAAAACCCCAAAATTTAGTAAAGAGATCAATTTTTTTCAAGTCTGCCCCAGAAGGAAAAATGAGAAGGTTTATAGAATAGTAAAAAACCGAGCAAACATATAAGGAAATAGAGTAAAATAAATAATAAAAAAAGAAAAGAAACATGCAAATCGATCTGTAATCAATTTAGGAGAAAATTTGGTAAACCCTAATTTTTAGGGAAAGTGTAAATCAGCAAAATCCAAACAAAATCGGACTCACACAGTGTAGAATAGAATGCGTGTAGATGAAATATGGTCCAAATTCAAGAGATAGTAGTCAATCAGACAGAATCAATGTAGTAGTGCTTGCCATATTTGGGCAAGTACTAGGTGATACCTATTATTGAAAATTTATGCGAATAGCCTAAATATAATTATAATTATATAAAAAATGGGGTGAAAATATTTCAAAAAATGTGTTAGAGATGCAAATAATAATTTTAAGTGATTAAGTCATTACAAATAATTTAAAAGAATAATTACTGAAATTTATAAAAATTAATGCATGGTAAAAACTCTAAAATTATGGAAAATTATAAGAAATGCTTGTCTAATCCTGTAAATTAATAATAATGCAAAAAATGATATTTTGAAACTATTTATATTATTTAAAAAATATATGAGGGCAAAATTGGGTATCAACAGAGGGTAGGTGATCAAGTGGAGATATTTAATGTGTACAAAGCACTCAGATAACCAACCCACTATGAAGAGCTATCCATAATTTCTATAGTAGAAAGCAATGCTATGTCCTTGGTGCCTTATATGAGCTCAGTAGATCCTCTCGAACGAGATTTGATTGGGAATGAAAAAGACATTGAAGATAAGATGATGGGCGAAATTGAACAAGTACTTGATACATTATGCAATTATGTCCATGGGTTTGGGAAGTTTGAGGAGTTGCATAGGCCTGTTACTTTGACCCTTCCGAAGACATCTATTGATGAAGCTCCAAAGCTAGAAATAAAGCCCCTTCCAACACATCTGCATAATGCATATTTGGGGAACTCTGAAACTTTTCCAGTAATTATCTCGTCCAGCCTGACTAATGTACAAGAAGAAAAATTGGCCAGAGTACTTCGCGAGCACAAAAAGGCTATAGGGTGAACAATTGCTGACATCAAAGGAATTAGTCCATCGTTTTGCATGCATACAATTTTTCTGGAAGATGGACACCGCCCCAATGTTGAGCAGGAGAGAGGAGATTGAATCCTATCATGAAGGAAGTCGTGAAAAAGAAAGTAATTAAGTGGCTCGATGCAGGTATCATCTTTCCTATCTCTGGCAGCAATTAGGTAAGCCCGTGCAATGTGTGCCTAAAAAGGGAGGGATGACTGTGGTTGAGAATGAAAAAATGAGCAAATTCCTACTTGCACTGTGAGGGGGTGGAGAGTTTGCATTGATTACAGAAATCTCAATAAAGCAACCCGCATGGACCACTTCCGACTTCCATTCATTGACCAAATGTTGGATAGACTGGCAGGGCATGATTATTATTTATTCCTTGATGGTTATTCAGGGTACAACCAAATCTTCATATGCCCAGAAGATCAGGAGAAGACCACTTTTACTTGTCCTTATGGCACTTTCGCCTTCAAGAAAATGCCGTTTGGTCTTTGTAATGCACCAACTACTTTCCAGAGATGCATGATGGCTATTTTCATCGATATAGTGGAAAACTTTGTGGAAGTTTTTATGGATGATTTTTCAGTCTTCGGGTCTTCTTATGATGATTTTTAAAGAATTTGAGCAAGGTGTTGGCCCGTTGTGAAGAAATAAATCTGGTATTAAATTAGGAAAATTTCCATTTTATGGTGCATGAAGGCACCGCGTTAGGTCATAGAGTGTCTAGGAGCGACATTGAAGTTGATAAGTCGAAGGTGGAGGTGATTGAAAAATTACCTCCACCCATTTCTGTGAAGGCTGTCCGGAATTTCTTGGGACACGCGGGATTCTATCGATGCTTTATTAAAGATTTTTCTAAAATTGCTACTCCTTTGTGTAGGTTGCTTGAAAAAGATGTGACTTTCAATTTTGATGACGCCGGCCTGAAAGCATTCGAAGAGCTCAAAAAAAACTAGTGGTTGCCCCCATTATTGCCGCACCAGATTGGTCCTTATCTTTTGAGCTTATGTGTGATGCAAGTAACCATGCTATTGGGAAGTGCCAGGCCAGAGGAAGGACAAAATGTTTTATTCCATCTACTATGCGAGTAAGACTTTTGATGATGCGCAACTGAAGTACACCACCACTAAAAAGGAGTTGTTAGCTGTGGTGTGGGCCTTTGAGAAATTTCGGGCATACTTGGTGGGAATCTAAGTCTAGATTAATGAGATAGGTTTTGTTGTTGCAGGAATTTGATGTGGAAATATGAGATCGAAATGGCATGGAGAACCAAGTAGCTGACTATCTATCAAGGCTAGAAAATCATGTCCACGTGACCAAATTAAAGAATTATTTCCTGATGAGCAACTTTTTGCTGTCACCCAAGACCCCCCTATGGTACGCGGACTATGTGAATTATCTGGTGTGGGTGTTTCCCATCTGAAATTGAATCTGAAGCTAGAAATAAGTTTCTGCATGATGTGAACATCTACTATTGGGATGAGCCATATTTGTACAAGCAGTGTGCTGACCAAATGATGAGGAGATGCATACCTAAAAAGGAGGTCGAACTAGTGTTGTATGATTGCCATCCATCACCCTATGAGGGACATCATGGAGGCGATAGAACAACTGCAAAGCTATTACATTCTGGTTTATTTTGGCCAACATTATTCAAGGATGCCCATGCATTTGTTAAGAAGTGTCAGAGAACAAGAATAATCACAAAGAGGCATGAGATGCCTTTGAATAACATCCTAGAGGTCGATATTTTTGATGTGTGGGGGATAGATTTTATGGGACCATTCCCATTAATCAGAGGAAACAAATATATTTTTCTAGCAGTTGAATACGCGTCAAAATGGGTAGAGGTGATCACATTGCGAAAAAATGATGCCATGGTGGTAGCTGCGTTTGTGAAAAAAAGAAGATATTTTCAAGGTTTGGGACTCCACGTGCTTTGATTAGTGATGAAGGGACACGCTTTTGAAATCAGTTATTGAATAACCTTCTGGCTAAATATGTAGTCCGCCATAGAGCTGCGACACCATATCATCCTCAAATAAGTGGACAAGATGAGGTGTCTAATAGAAAAATAAAGCAAATCTTAGAGAAGAAGGTGAGTGTGAATTGAAAAGATTGGGCTCCAAAATTAGATGATGGCTTGTGGGCATATAGAACTGCATACAAAACGCCAATTGGGGCGTCAACGTATAGGCTAGTCTATGGGAAGGTATGCCACTTGCCTGTTGAACTTGAACACAAAGCATATTGGGCCATTAAGAAGTTAAATATGGACCTTGAAGCTGCGAGCAGAAAAGACTCTTGTAGTTGAATAAGTTAGATGAGTTCAGGCTTCACTCTTATGAAAATGCTAAGCTTTAGAAAAAAAGACATAAAGATGGCATGACAAGCATGTCAAACCACGTCACTTCGAGCCAGGACAATATGTATTAATGTTCAATTCTAGACTAAAGCTATTTCTGGGGAAGTTAAAATCAAGATGGTCAGGCCCATTTGATGTAGTGAGAGTCACTCTTTATGGTGCAATTGAGCTGCGAGCTTTGAATGGTGAAAGAATATATTTGGTGAATGGACACAGAAAAAAATATTATTGGGGAGGAATAATTGATCGTGAGAAGACCAAGGTTGTACTCGCTGATGAGTAAGCGAGATTCTGCGTCGTGCCGCGACGTTAAATCAGGCGCTTGTTGGGAGGCAATCCAATTTTTATTGCTTTTGTAGCTTAGTTTTTTTTTGTTTTTTTTTTCTAGTTAGAGTATACTACTTTTTTGTAGTTGTAGTTGTAAAAATACTAGGTGGGAATGATATGGGGGTGTGTATAATGTATGTATTGAGTGCTCAGGTAGGAGGGATTTTATTTTAAAAAAATATAAAAAATTTACGAATTGAGCGCCCCAGCACCCCACGCTGCCTGGGGCGCACTTTACAATAGGTTTAAAGTCCCCAACGCCAGCCCCAACATGTGGCGCTGGGCTGGGGGTCAGAGGTAAGTGTATATATATATATATATATATGTATTTTTTTTTTCGTTTTTGTTTATTAAATAACCCATACCCATAAAACACAACTCATATACCCATATACACTAACATTATAACCCATCTTATTACCCATACCCATCCCAACTCAACTTAAACCATAACCCAATTACACCCAAGTTAAGAAAAAGAAGAACAAAAAAAAAAACGCTGCTCTCTCTACTGCTTCTACCGATATTTCTTCTATTGTCTCTCAAAAATTTCTCAAGCTATCTATTGCTCTCATCATAAATCCTACAGGTATGTTCCTCCTCCTCCTCCTCTTCTTCTTCTTCTTCTTCTTCTTCTTCTTCTTCTTCTTCTTCTTCTTCTTCTTCTTCTTCTTCTTCGTAGATGATAATGAACACCTCATTCCCCCAACTGTCCTAATCCCCAATTTTTGCACGTAAGTTGTTCTTAAGAATTGTTTTATGGTGGGTGGTCCAATTATTGACCAAAATTAGTTGTGGGTGTCTTTTATCCGGAGTAGTAAACTAGAATTCTCTCTACTTCGTTGAAATTTGGCAGGACTACCATGTTCCACCATTATTAAACTAGAATTCACACACTTTATGCTGACAAGGTGTTTGTTTAAATGGTTGAATGAAAATTTTGTGCACCGGTGAAGTCTGAGTAACCGAGTGTATTCATATATGATATTGGGTTAAGTGTGGGGTGTATGGGGATGATTTTACATGCTTGGGAATTTGGTTTCAATGCACACATGTTGCCCACACCATGTATCTTATATAATGTATGTTGTAGAATGTTGTAGAGTTAGCTAGATTAGTGTAGTTGTAGTAGTTGTGGACGTTAAAACACCATATGCCACTCGCCTGCATTATAGTGAATTCACCAAGCCATGATCACTCCTTATTTGTGTGGCATTGATTAGTGACTTTTAGCTATTGTGTGGCATGGGGAAGTCTTGAGTACCCATGGCCTTGGAGTGCAACACTTGTGAATTTTAGATCAACATTGTGAAGTATTGTACATTGAGCCTTCGGTTTTAAGTGTGGGGTCATTTTGACTTGCGCGACAACCTTAGGAATATTCCATCATGAGTTCTCACATTCATGCTTCTTTGTGTTTCAGGTTATTATGGCTCGTGACGGTGCCTCCTAAGGAAAAAGGGTGGGGAAGTCCTCCACTACTGCTCCCCCTCCAAAGAAATGCAAGCAAGGAGAGAGTTCTTCCCGACAAGCTAAGGGAAAGCAAGTTTCTAGCGAGTCGACGAGGACACCAAGGCCTCGGGTGGAACTAGTTCGAGATGACGCCATCAAATGGAATGATACTTTTGTTCCATATGGGAGATATTTCTCCTAAATGGAGATTAAGGTAAAGACCTTAGAACAGACTTCCCAGATGTCCTTTCTAGGTTGATAGAAAAGAAGATGGATAATCTCCTGGAATGTTTGGGCCCTGCAAATCTGAGCATGGTACGAGAATTATATGCTAACTGGAACGAGGGTATGGACAAGTCATGGGTCAGACGAAAGTAGATTCTAATGGATAGGGAAGCCTTGTGTCGTTTCTTGGGAGTTGATAGCCCTAATCCACGGAGGCTATGAAAGTTTGTCAAAAGTCCACGATACAAGGCTATATGTCATACACTTTGTGGCATTGACTCTAATGCAAAGTGGATGCGGACTAAGGGAAACACACACCTTGAAATGCTCCGGTTCGACTTCAATAACACGACAAGGTATGGAAGAACTTTGTACAGGCTAGATTAATGCCTGTTGAGAATAACAACGAGTGAAATCGAGCTTAATTGTGCGTAATATACTTTATGATGATAGGGCAACCTCTAAATATGGGTGAGCTCATGCTTGGAGAAATGGCCTGCACCCGTTCTGGAGGGAGGATCAAAAGGTTCTTTTTTGGAAACATCCTGACACAGTACATGCTATCTCGTGGGGTACCGGAGTACCGTAGCTATGAAGAGGTAGTGGAGGATCCCATGGAATTGCTAGACATCATATCCCTACTAGAGTCCACATCTAAGCATACCCAGGCTGCTAGGAATGTGAGGGACGAAAATTTCAATAGGTATCTTTAAAATTCCCTCAATGTTATAATGAGCAGGCTATGGGTGTCCGATGAGGAGCGCATGCACTTGCAAAATGATCTCTCCAATTCTTCAAAGGAGATGTTGGGTATAACACCAGGCAGTCCCATTCATCCGTCTGAGGATGAAAACACTCATAAGGGGTCTGATGATGAGGATGAGGATGATGATGAAGTTACGGGACCAATGGCTTTGGTATCCTTAGGTGATGATGATGAGCCCATAGCCATCGCTGGTAGGCATCCCGAGGAGGCAGACTCCAACTAGCAAGGAGTTCTTTCTTTCCACCTTACTCTGTTTTGAATTTATTATGCATCGAGACTATGCATTGTTTAAGTGTGGGGATGAGAGGTTCTCTTTGGATTGACTTGTAATTGTAAGATTTTTTTAATTGTTTTTTACCTTTTAGCTTAGTTTAAGACTAACATAGTTTAATTTGATTGAAAAAAAATAAAAATTTATATTTTTTTATAAAAAGCTGGGACTTTTCGCGACGATGGATCTGTTGGACAATTTTCTTAAGGGATCAAAGTCCGATTAAAAACACCAACAAGATTTTCTATTATATTTAGGATTATTAAGTCGTATTCCTTGGTTTTTCTTTGGACGCCGGTTCTTTTCCAAGGGTGTAGCTCGAACCGAGTGTTTTTTTAGGAGTAGGATAAAGGAGAAAACTGAGGTGCTCTAAGGTACTGGTTGACATAATTAGTGTTGGTGAATTAAGTTATGGCATGCGCTCTGTCTTCCTGAATATTTGATTTGAACTGTAATGCCCAAGTAAAGTAAGTAGCCTACTCTTTGACGCCTTTTTCTTAGTTGGTTGACTTGTATGCCACTTAGTGTATTGTTGCTTAAAAATTCTCAACTTTCTATGCTTTCTTGACTTGAGAGTCGCGAAGAACCGTCTTGCGTGAGACAAGTTCCATATGTGTGTAAGGAGTTTTTGATATTCTGTGCTATCTTGTGTAGTCTAGAACTTTCCCCGTGTGCTAATCAATGCGAAATCATTAAGTTGTGCTAGTCTAGGAGATGACGTAGGCGGTTCTTGATTGGTCATAGATGTGCTTGTCATGTAAAAATAAAATTTTCCCATTGCTAGACCCTTTGAACCTATAGAACTTTTCTTTGGCACCCACATTACAAGCCATACCCTTATTTTGTTCTTAATGTGATATTGTTGAACCTTTACCTCCTAAGACACTTAATTGCTAAAATAAGTAACGTGAGAGATTTGGGGAGTAGCTTTTGAGTGTAACCATGGAAGGGCCCTTTGGTACACTAAATTTGAAATCAAAAGTCAGTAGCCGATGAACTTTAATGTGTGGAGTGTGTGTAGAAGAAAGAAAAAATGCAAGAAAAAAAATGATAGTCAAAGTATGTAGAAAAATTACACACCTCCCACACTTATTAATTTGTGCTAGTGGGAGTATAGAGGTGCTTAATTTAAATGAGGGCTATGTTGTATATGGGTGGTGGCAAGTGAATTGATTGAGAAGAATATGGGCTCAAATTATGAGTGTAGTGTATTAAAGTGCTTAGGAGGGTTAGTCACTATTCTTAAATGTATCCTACCCGTCCCTTAGCCTACATTACAACCTTAAATTCCTAATTGATCCTAGACTTGGCTAGATTAGAATAGTAGATATGTACACTATGGGAAAGCTTATGGTACGACCACGAGATGCACATGAATTCTTTGTGAGGGTGAGTGAATGTTATTTAATTGTTTGATGTCCTTAATTTATGTTCAATGACATATTTGAATGTATGGACTACTTTTATATTCACTCTTTTGTTTGTGGTGAGGGAACTTGGTCTCATGACGGATTGGTGATGTTGTACACTTTCTTTTGTTGGGTTAGTGCGTGAGTTGAGGATGCTTAGTGGTAATGAGTTGTCTCTTGAGGTAAGGTGATTGTGGAGAGGTTGCTTGAGTGGTTGAATAGCATTGGGTATACTTGGGCTAATTTAAAAACGGGAAAAATGTGAAATTCGTGTGTTCATGCTTAATTGCCGATATCGATCATAGTCCAAAGGTAGGGTGTTTGATTGAATTAGTGGTGAAGTAATCTTTCATAGTGATAGGTATGTTTTGGGGGTTAATATAGTTCCATTCCTCGAGGGCGAGCAAGAGTCTAAGTGTGGGGTGTTGACAATAGGCTTAATGTATGCATATTTTGATATATATTGCCTCACATTTTGCTCATGTCTCGAAGATTTGAGATGTATAATATGATGATTAGTGCTAATTCGTGGTATTTTATGTGTAGGGATCATTCATATGCAATTTGGGACGAAAGTGCGCGAATTAGGAGCGAAATTGGGAAGAAAAAGGCAAAGTTGAAATTTGAGGGCCACATGTAGCGTGGGGCGCTGCCTGTGGCGCAATTTTCAGTATGTTAAAAAGCTGAGTGCCAGGGCCAGCGCCCCACGCTGGCCTGGACGCTCAAAACGCAAAGTGTCTGGTTTCGACTAGGACTTGGTTATTTCGACCCCAAGATGCCCCCAACTCATATAAAAGCCAACCAAAACCTATTTAGAAGGGGGAGATGCCACTTTGGAGAGAAAATATGCACGAGAAATATCCGGGAGCGAAGAGATCTCAGTTTTATTCATCTTTACTTAGTATTTTCAATTATCCAACACTTATGAAATTGTTTTGCTATTAACATAAGTGGCTAAAACCCATAGTTATGGGGTTGTGATTTAGCCATGAATATTGTTGTTTAATGTTGGATTAACCTTGATTACAATTTACTAATATATGGTTGTTTCTTCAATTCTGTGATTAATTGCTTAATTTTTTGGCCAACAGTTAGGTTCTATTTACTATCTATGCTATGCTAGGGAAAGCGTGTTTAGATTAGATAAGAATTGAAGAGAGCACGGTCTTAACTCTTATGGAGGGAGGATTTGTGGTTAGGATAGGAATATACCTAGTCTTAATTAAATACTATAATCTTAATGCATTCTTGATAGATTGATTCCATAGGAATATAGTCGTTAATCTATTTTGAATAGGCGAGTAGTACTTCAGGAGAAGGCTACGAGAGAAATTGTTCGATTAATTAGCAACCATGAGTAAACTTTATGAAAGGGAAAGTTAACAATAGGATTGGTGAATCGATCACAACCCTGGAATATTTGTCTCTACCGAATACACTAATTATTTTGCTACTTGATAATTTAGTTACTACTTAGAATATAGTTTAGTATAATCACATTCTTGAACTCAATTTTTGCTTGACTAAATAACAATCTTGGTGAATTTAGTGGGTAATTGATACAAGTCTCTGTGGGTTCGACACTCGACTTATCATTTTATTACTTGTACGACCACGTATACTTGCATGTGCGTTTGGGAGCAACACAGACCTAATTCTGGTGAATTCGTGCTTGCAGGCTTCTGTGTTGCATCATGAGGCTTCTTCCAACTCCGGGAAAAGCATGAGGCTGAGGTTCGATCACTCACCGAGAAGGGGAATACTTACAAGTTTTTGAGTGAGAAGTTTCGGGCCGATTTAGAATCGGCTCAGAGTGAGCATGTCGAGGTGGACGAGCATGTAATTCGAATGCTTCACGATAGTCAAGATGAATTGGAGATAGTAACTAACGATCCGATCATCCAGGTCCGGCAAAGGCTCGAACAGATCGGGCAGCTCAACACACAGGTAGATGTGATACAAGCCGAGGCTGAAAAATTCAAGAAGAATATAGAAATCTTAGCCTCGAAAAAAGAAACCGTCCAATCACTATTGGATTCGGGCGAGACCTAGCTCCAAGCTGAAAAAGAGAAGGCCTCAGTGCAAGTCAATAAAATTGATGAGCTTCAATATCAATTGGACTTGTCTATTTATGCTAAGGCAAACTTGGCCAATGAACTCGAAGTGGCCAGATCTGAGCTGGCCGTGGCCAACATCAAAGCCGATGCTAAAGTGGCCAAATTCAAGGTCGATGTCGAGGCCATCCAGGTGAAGGCCAAGAGCATGGTGGATCATGAAAAATTGGAAGCTCGAAGGGAATCCCTCGAGGGAGTTCATGCTCAGGGCTTCGATACTATGGCCGAAATCGAGAATGCCAAAGAAGAGGAAGCCAGGGCCCGGAAGCTGGCCTTTCCTAAGGAAGACTCTGAGAGCTTAAGCAAGTCCGAAGATGGGGAAGATCCTAAGGATGGAGATGTTACTTCCGATGAACACCAGGACACTTAGGCCTTTACATTATTTTGAGGTTGTTTTGGCCATTTTAAATTCTTGTATCAAGTCGATCTGGCCTTTATAAAAAAGATTTTATATATATAAGGTTGTGTTCTCAAATTTTCCCTTTGCTTTATTACTTATATTCACAAAGGTCAAAATGCCTTAGCATGAAATAATAAGGTTGTGTTCAAGGGTTAGAACAAACCTTACCTTTATTTCCTTTCTGGATTAAGGCGTTGTTGGGGTTCGATGTTACCGAATATTTCCCCCCGAAAATATCTTAAGTTTATGACTTTTCTGAGGTCAGCCTTTAAAACTGGTTGTGAAAATTTTTTTCTTTTCCAAAGGCCTAATTTTTTTTTACGGATTTCAGACATCTACGAGTCATGTTAAATTGCCCGTAGCCTTTTGGTTCGGGAGCTGCCCATTGGGCTTGTTTTCCCGAGTTATCTAGTCTTTCCCGAGATAATAGTCCCCGAGTGGGGTGGCCATGGACTTTAAAAACCGGGGAGTTGCGATAGGTCTTTTTCCCCCGAGGCCCGATGATTTGGGCTATTTAAGTTGGACAGCAATCCCCGAGTGAGGGAATGGTCCTTCGCATTCCAGTTATATATTTCCCTTGGGCTAGTTATTTTCGGAAGTATGAAGCTCTTTAAAGGATTTAAAGAGGAAACTTTTTTAAAACATAAGGTGATTGCAAGGAAAGTACTTCTCTTTATTCTCGATCAAAATAGTCATACATGCGTACATGTTTTATGCCAGGGATCGAGCAATCTACATGGGCACAATTCGTTTTGACCGTTTGGCCCTTACAATAAATCATATGTATCGAGACCCTTCCTTTATGAAGTAGTTTCCTCGCTAGAGTTGATATTCGAATATAATGCATATCCGAGGATAGCCCTCCAGTATTTGAGGTTGATTGAAAAGGAACCTCGGATATTGTTGAATTAATCTTCGGTGCTGATTCGTAATCGGTATTGATTCTAAGTTAGCACGATTCATTGTTTCCTCATTAAAAACCTCGCCGAAAACCACATTTGGGAGAAAATTGGTCTAAGGGAAAAAGAGTACAACACATGATTTCAGGCCAAAAAACTTCGTGTCGTTTGCCAAAAAATCCATTGTCATTTCCCGTTGACCACCTGCAAATGTTAGTCTGAAATAAAAAGGAAATGAAATGGGGTCGTACCTTAGCAGTAATACAATTTTAGGTGATATATATTCAAATTTCTTGGTAGTTGTTCTCCATTCATCGTTCTAAGCTTGTAGGACCGTTTCCCTGTGTCCTCGAGAATCTGATACGGTCCTTCCCAATTCGGACCAAATTTCTCTTCATTCAGATTTCAGGTGTTGAGGGTGCCCTTCCTTAGCACTAAATCCCTGACATTAAAATATCTAAATTGGCTCTTCGACTGTAGTATCTCTCAATCTGTTGTTTTTGGGCATGTTACACCATATGTTTTTGTCTGTAAGAGTACGTCGTAATTCTATTGATGTAAGCTCAGAAATCAGATCATTGAAAAGTTTATAAAGTAAGTTATCATGTTACCTTGGAGGTTAAAAATATTTAAGATCATGAACAACAAGTATAAATAGGTTTGGAAGGTTCAGAAGCTAAGAAATTGAAGAAAATAATGTTTCATCGAAAGTCGACAAGTTGGGAATGTTATAACCCGTACCTTTGGGGTAAGACTAGGGTTCTTAACATGATAATGAGTTATGTTAGTCATATGATAGTCGTGTGTTAGGCTTTGAATTCAGGCAAGTTACGGAATAAAAGTCGATGAAAGTCATCACAAGTTACGTTCATAAGTTTTACTGAAATTTGGGTCAAATGTAATTGCGATTTTCTCCCAATAAACTTAGAATTATGGGGTGTTCCACCCATCAAATTGAATAAATATGAGTGTATTTTCTAACCCATTAAAACATTATTCAATACGACATTGGAGTAGATAGATATGTGCATTTTTACGAGACTGCACAGATGCTAGGTGACGAGTACACGTGTCACTTACTTGCTTAAATGAGAGGATTAAATATGCACAAAAAGGGCTATTTCGGGTCATCCAAAGAGCTCATTTAAGGGATTATATCCTGAAATATAACACTCACTATATAGCGCCAATAACCAGACATAAACCACTACAAAAGTCCTCCCAAAAATTTACACAAACCCTAATTGGATTTCTTTCCTTTTCAAGTTCTAGTTGGATGAGAAACCTAGAGTTTGAAGAACCAAGATAGAAGCTGAGTTATTCAACAAATAAGGTAAGTTTAGTGATCTATTTCATCCATTTTTTCTGCTGGATATGTATGGAAAGTCGTTCTACAATTGTAAGAACTCACAGGACGGCGATCGGAAGCCGTGAATTCGAGTTATTCACTTGTAGCGGACTATTTTGTTGACTGTTTCGTGTTGCTGTTGAATTGAGTGTTTTTATACTGTTTTATGGAGTTTTGGAGGATACAGGGTGTGTAGAAACACCACATAAATTCAGGGTTGTGGGCTTGTCATTCATCGTAACATTTTCGGGTTGTTTGACACTACTACGATTGTCGTTTTGTGTATGAAGAGATTGGGGTATGTTAGTCTATTTTGTAGTATTTTGTGGTATATATAAGGTTGGAAAATAATGTATATATGTTTTTATTGTTGTGTTCTTGTGTTGTTGGTGTTATCTTGAATTTGGAGGAAGTAAGGATTACGGGGGAGATGCTGCCCGTTTTAATACAAAATAAGCTTGTCGTTCATTGTGCGATAGTTGTACCTTTCGCAACTTAATGATAATGTTGTAGATTAAGGTGAGAAGAGGTGAGTTCAACTTGGTGACTGAAAAGATTGTGATAACTTATGTTAAGGCTAAACCTTTCCTTCATTTGGCATGATCCAGTAACTACATGTGTTTGATAACGAGACATAAAGAGAAGTTCATATTCCTGAATTTATGTACGTTTCCTAGTCTCACAAGTAGTAGTATTCTCCCTTATCGTGACTTCATATTCGGTTTAGTTTTGTATTATTTCATCCAGGAGAGCAGAGAGTCTATATATATATAGTATTACAGTATTTTCAGTACCATCGAGCTATAATCGATGGGCAGGCCCCTATTGGGCAACCTATGATCAGATGGTAAGTTATATACAGAGCATATTATGGCCGAACGCCTATGAGTGAGTCTAGAATGGCCGATATACAGAGGATAGTATGGTCGAGCGCCTATGAGCGAGCCTACTATGGTAGAGCAGTGATACATACCGAGCCTTATAAGGCCGGAGAACTATTTTACTTACTATTTTGAGAGAGTTGAGTCGATATCAGCAGGTAAGTAGATCTTCAGATTATCTTTGAGCCCCAGTTACTTTCAGTTGTTATATTATCAGTTCAGTTTTAGCTTTCAGTTATTCTGTTGCCTTACATACTCAGTACATTATTTTGTACTGATGTCCCTTTTGCTGGGGACGCTGTATCTCATGCCTACAAGTCCTGATAGACAGCTGGATAGACCTTCCCAATAGGCATAGTCAAACATTAGCTTGGTTGGTAAGCTCCACTTCCCCAGAATTACCAGGTCTAGGCCTTGGAGTCCATTTTAGATATACAAGTTTGATGGGTAGGTCGAGGCCCTGTCCCGACCATGGTGCAGTTCAGTTATCTCTAGAGGCTTGTAGACGAGTCCTGTACATTCTTTATATCAGTATTGTGGCTTTACCAGTCCTATGTAGGTGTTTAGTTTGGTATTGCTAGTTGTAGACATTATTTTCAGATGATTCAGAATGTGGCCTCAGTGGCCTAGGTTTAGGGTTACCCCTCCAGAGTTCACATTTACAAAGTGGTATGCTCGAGCCGAGTATGGCACCGGGTGCCATCCACGCCTCTTTAGGTATGGGGCATGACAAATTTGGTATCAGAGCAGTTCTATACTGGGGAGTCTGCAAGACGTGTCTAGTAGGGTCTTGTTTATGGGTGTGTTGTGAAACACACTTATAAGAAGGAGGCTACATGGTATTTAGGACTGTCACTCTTTATTCTACTCTAGATCTTGTGGTAGAGCTCAGTTGTAAGAATTCAAACTCCTAAATTTTATTTTATTCGTAATACAATGATACCTACATCCCGAAAGACAATGGATAAGAGATTGAATGTGGTTGTGGAAGAGTTGAGTAAGAACTCGATTTTGCATCATGCTTATAATGAGTAAATGTGAGGTCTTCAACACATTATGTGTGTACTAAGACGTGTAAGCTTCTTGATAAGGAACCCTATTGCATGAATATCTGTCCACCTATATGGTAAAAAACAATAAGAGAATCAGAAGGTATATACAACTTTCAATAAGTAAAAGAAGCAAGGTGAAGAAAGGTATGAGGTACCCAATTAGTGAATATTATCAGTATTTACAATTCAGGCAGAGAAATATAAGCATTCTGAGTTACTTCCAACAGTAACAGAAATATATACAATTGGCCATATCCATCTCAGTTATGCACTATGAGAGCTAACACTTATAGTTTAAGAGAAAGATGGGATATCAGGATCTAGCTGGGGTTAGAGTAACCCAAATTGGTGGATGGATTGTTATCATTAGCTAATATTTTCGGAGGATAGTGCAAACGTGGTAATAGATCCCCTGGCGAGACACCCAGATGGTGCACTCTAGAATAGAATAGTCAGATATGAATACAAGAATGCTTAGAAATTTCAGAAGATAGGCAGTGAAATCCTAGAAGGGATAAATGTTTACCTTAGTATGACTCCCGTCCCTAGTCAAGAGAGCATGTTAGGCGACCCGAAGATCCAGTAGATGGGGCAATGGGAGCTAAAAGGGAAGGAATGTTTTGTTGACGTTTTCAAAATAAGGTAATAGACAGAGATATTAGCAGGAGAATAAGAAGAGAGTAAATGAAGTATTATGAGTGAGATGTGATAAATTGGTGATAATGGTAAATCAAAATATGACATGATGACAGAGTCTATAGTCAAGTGAAGAAAAAGACAAGAGGTGACATACCTTGAGTCCATAAAGAGTATAAGCCATAAAGTCATATCCTTATTTCGAGAAATGAGTTGGTGACTCCAACATGATTACTAGAGGGATAATTAGACCTCCGGAGTAATAGAAATTAGTATGGTCTAGTAAACGAAAAAAAATTCGAACATGATTTAGGGACCAAAGGATTTGATAATAATCGGCATCGTGAGAATTTAAGAGATCACGTTCCGGCAATAATAGAATGAACAACGGAATAATAACCTTTAAAGGTCATTTATTAAGACGCTTCCTTAAAGCAAGCACTATGAGCATAGTTAATATTAAGGGACTAGTGTGCCAATTACACTAGGTATCACCCTCGTGCATAAGAAATTCAGATATCCGGGTCACCGAAGGGTTACTGCAAGGCGAGTAAGAGTCAGTGAAGATGTGAGAAGATGAAGAGGTAAAATTTTTATAAGTAAATCTTCATAGCATTAAATGTTAATACTACCTTAAAGGGGGGAAGATGGTGTGATATGGTATTAAGTCGAAGTTAAGTGGTTCAGATAACTATGGAATAGTAAAGGAAGAATGCGGTAAAAAGGTGAAAGGAATGAGATTGCATATATTCAGATCTTATAGATGTGCTACGACTCCAGAACATTATGAAAGTAAGATGCTTGGGAAAGGCAGTATGGGTTCACACACCATATGTTATTGATAAATAAGTGCGAATGAACACTTCATACATTAGGAGCTAGTGACATTAAGACTAAAGACATAACCCAAGAGAGGTTACGCAGAATATAAATATGAGCATGGACTGACGAGTAGTTAGTAGTAGTTTATTCAGGAAGAGCTTAGTTATGGCTAGACAAGAGGTTTTAGATAAATCATTAGATCATGCAAGATAAACATAGTGAAACCCAACATAGGAAATTCAGTATTGCAGATACGACATCGTTATCCTTGAGAAATGTTCAAATAGGAGTTGGGTTAGTAAAAGGTATTGTATAAGTGTTAGAAAAATAAAAGAGTGTTCCACTAGGGAGACAATCGAAACTTCAATTTAGAAGCAACCGTACGAGCACAAGGGCATGGAGGTAAGTAACTAAGGATAATGATAGACGAGTAAGAACATCAGAAATTCTGTTGGGTATACAATGTGATTAGCTCACAGCTTTACAAGAGTCAGAGGGTCTTCCCTAAGTACTATAATGAAAGACTAGCTGGGAAAATAAGGAAGAAGGCTTCAAGCTAAGCATGATGACCTAAAGAGGAAATGATCTTATAACAACAGTCTCACTACAATATTGTATACACCCCATAAGTAAGTGACACCTATCGTGTCTAATGAACGAAAAAAGTAATATTTGAGATCATATGGGTCGCATGGAATTCCATGTGTATGGCCACCAAGATAAGCCAATGACAATGGCTAGGAAAAGTAATTTCTTACATTTAAAGGCAACCGAGAAGGCATGAAAGGAATTACTCGATCTATGACCCAAATTTAGTCACGTTATGAACGCACTTAATATTTTAGAGTGTTTTCCATGCAATATATATGTTGACATTGATACAACTATAGGAGACTCCAATATAATTTGAAAGAAAAAACTGAGTCCACATCAGAGACAAAAGCTTGAGTTGTTAGAAGGTTATATTGTGGATGTTCCATAGCGTCCATGAAGGGCTAAAGTAATAACTAATACCCTAATCCGCAGATCGAAAGATAGCTTAAGCCTGCTTAAAGGCTGAGAGAGAAGAGTAAGCTAAAAAGTTACATCAACTAAATGAATCAGGAGTCTTATTATTAGACCTAGATAAATATTAAAATCGTGATTCAAAACACTACAAAATCACTCTTAATATCAGAGGTACAAGAGAGATAGTACAACAACCATATATTCTATAATGGCTCTACGATAAAGCCAGTTAGAAAAGTACCAGCCTCATAAGGAGTAAGTATGAAGCTCCCACTGGATTGTATATGCTCTAGAGGTGCAAGTATTATAGTAGATCTTCGAGTTGTGGATGTGAATTCCACCAATGTAGAAGGCTAGTTATGAAAGAGACAGAAAATACGATGCTAGATTTTAAGGTAAGTAAGGTAAAAGAAGGTATGAGATACTCAAGTTCAGAAGGTGGTGAATAGTCCAGACTTCAAATAGAGGGTTAGAAGCTTTATGGTTCAGTATCCACAAATGATATGTAACGACCCGGCTGGTCGTTTCGTGAGATTAGCCTCGTTTACCCCATTTTTGCTTTATCATATGTTGCTTATCCTGCTTATGTTGTGATGGGTGGGTTGGTTCGGGTTCGGAATGGTCGTGGTGAGAACCGAGACACTTAATTAGTCTCTTAAAGTAGCTTAATAGTTGAAAAAGTCAACTGGGAGTTGACTTATTGGTAAACGACCCCGGAATGCAAATTTTATGGCTCAGATAGCTTCTTTAGGTGATTTGGGAATAGGGGTGTGTACGGAATGAAGTTTTGATGTCCGGTGTAGAATTAGGCTTGAATTGGCGAAAGTTAGTTTTTGGCGATTTTCGGTTGGCAGGGGAAAATAGGCTATAGGGGTCGGAATGGAATTCCAACAGTTGGAGCAGGTTCGTAATGTCATTTTGGATATGTGTGCAAATTTTCATGTCAATCAGATGTGTTTTCGTTGGTTTCGACATCATTGGCAAAATTTAGAAGTTTCAAAGTTCATAGGCTTGAATTTGATGTGATTTTAGTGTTTTTGCGTTGTATTTGGTGTTTTCGAATGAGGTTATGGCCCCGAGGGGATCGGGATTGATTTCGGATAGTTAGCAGAGGTTTGGACTTAGGAACTGCAACAAAAATTGATTTCGGATAGTTAGCAGAGGTTTGGACTTAGGAATTGCAGCAAAAATTGCTGCTAGTGTAATTTTGCTAGTGTGGCCACACTTGCGGATGGGGAGCCGCAGGTGCGATGGCCGCAGGTGTGAAGATCATTGCGCATGTGTGAGAAGAGGACAGGCTGGAGGAGTCCGCAGGTGCGAGGCATGGGCCACACCTGCGAAGCCGCATATGCGGGTGAGGCACCGTAGGTGCGAGAATTGGACTGTTAGTGGATTTTCGCAGGTGCGCACCTGGGACCGCAGGTACAAAAAATGGTTCGCAAGTGCGGATTAACTTGTCAGAAAGTATAAATGAGTGCCTACGCAAAATTTTGGGCATTTCTTCGATTTTTGCAGGCTGGTTGAGCTAGTTTGGGGGCAAATTGAAGGAGGAATTTGAGAGTCTTCAGTGGAGGGAAGTTTCCCGGATTAAAAACATGTTTCTATGTTATTTTGTGACGGATTAAGCTTGGGATTTGAGGAATTAAAGTAGAAAAGTTGGGAAAAATGGGAGGAAAATTTGGAGAAATTCTTTTGGTGATTTGAGTGGGTAATTGAGGTCGAATTTTGGTAAATTTGGTATGGGTAGACTCATAAGGGAATAAGGATTCTAGTTTTGTGATTTTTAACGAATTCCGAGATGTGGGCCCATGGCTCGAATTTGGCCGAATTTCGAGAACTGTGTTAAAATTTATATCTTTCGATTGGGTTTTGTTCCGTTAGCGTGTATTGATGATGTTAATCTGATTTTGGTTAGATTCATAGCATTTGGGAGCCAATTCGAGGGGCAAGAGCATCACAGAGTAGCTTTTGGGTTGTTTTGAGGTAAGTAACGAAAGTAACTCTAAACCTGAGGGTATGACACCCCAGTATTTGATATTGTTTTGGTAAATGAGGTGACACACATGCTAGGTGACGAGCGTGGGGGCGTGCATCGATAGGGATTATGACCTGGTATGTCCCGTAGCAACTATTAAGCCGCGTATTCGATTTGAAACCTTATGATATCCTTTATTTTAGAAATTTATACTCGTTTATGGGCTGTGAGCCATGTTTGGGGCCTTGTGCCGACCTGTTTAGACCCTCAGGGGTATTTTCCATGTTTGGGGACTTGCGCCGACCTGTTTAGACCCTTAGAGGTACTTTTACAGTATTCTACCACTATCCTGATAGAACATCTGTGAACTCAGTCATGTTTACCACTTGTTGGGATTTTCACTGTTATCACACTGCTTTGAAACTCTGAGAAGTATATTTGGGCTGAGTCCCGTGAGTTGAGATAAATTGCCCGAGTGGCTTGTGAGGATGACTGAGTCAGGTCGATAGCCGAGTATGTGAGGATAGTTATGGGACGGGCTGCACGCCACGTCAATATATATGTTATATATTACATGTGGGTCGGGCTGCATGCCGCATCAATATAGATTATATATATATGGATCGGGATGCACGCCACATCAATATATGTTATATATGGATCGGACTGCACGCCGGAGCAATGTGCATATTAGATCGGGCTGCACGCCGCAGCAGATATAGCGCTTGGGCTGAAGGAGCCCCTCTAGGAGTCTGTACACCCCAGTGAGCGCAGTCGACTATTATATGGATCGGGCGGCACGCCGCAGCGTATGTTATAAGGATTGGGATGCATGCCGCAATAGTATAGATATATAAATATATATATGAAGTGGAGTGGGCTGCCCGCCGTAGAAGTTGTGTGTATTCATGGTACTTGCTAAGTACGAGTGTTTAAGTGAGAGCATGAGATACTGATAGTGGAGTCACGAGTGACCGAGAGGCTTGCCGAGAGGCTTTATTGTGAGTGATACTGTGCCCGAGGGGCTTATATTTTGTGAAACTACTATTTTTCACTCTTCTTTACACTGAGCCTCTGATGATAAATGTTGGATAAATGTTATTATACGAGATTTTTAAATGGAAACTGGAGTTTTATGAAATACTCGGAAATGTAAATTCCTGACTTGATTTACTTATTTCCACAGTCACTACACTCAAGTTTTTAGTTACTTTGATTACTTACTGAGTTGGCGTACTCACGTTACTCCCTGCACCTCCGTGTGCAGATCCAGGTACTGGACCATCTCACTTGTTGATTTTCGGACGAGCTTGGATTTGTTCAAGGATCGAGGTAGCTGCTCAGCGTCCCCAGCTCACCTCCTTTCTTTTCCTCAGTTCCTAGTTTTTGTCTTTTGTATTCCAGGTTTTGTAATAGAAAGACCTTGTTGTACATTGTATTTACAGTTGTGGATGCTCATGAAAGTTGACTCCAGGTTTTGAGGAAATGTATAAATTGTTCGTCTCATTCTGCTGTTTTAAAATCTGCTAATTTTGGGAAATTATGAAATATTGTGATAGTCTGTAATAGTTGGCTAGCCTAGTTCTATGATAGGCACCATCACGGCCGGCTTAGGATTTGGGGTCGTGACATGTTAGTTGTGTCGTCAGTGGCATATCTTCTAGCCTATGGTTTCTAGGTACCGAGAGGTCTATTTAAGAGAGTAAATAAGAGTTAGAGACGACGTGATGTCTCGCTTGAGTTTCCAAAATAACATAAGGAAATCTGTGGTGCTATTAAGTTAAAGGAAGGTTGCAAGTAGTATAAATAGATATGTGTAGGTCAGCAACTAAAGTATGGAAGAGAGACAAAGTTTTAGATAGACGGGAGTAAGGATAAGAAAAGGTAAGTGAGAAGGTGGTGAGAATAGGTAAATCCTCATGATTAAACACATCAAAACAACACAACTAATGTTTTCCGCAAGCTATAAAAAAATAAAAATCAGTACAATCTGAATGGACTCGGAGGAGTTTAAGACTATGAGCATTTAGAAAAGAGGGAATGCTGCCCTGGTAGTAGAATAAGGGTGTAATTGTGATAAATGATAAGTGGATGACATTTAAGCTTTCGAATGAGTAATGATTTAGAGAAAAAGGGATTTTATGAATGGCATAGGATTAGAATACCCCCATAAAATGAACCACGTTAGGATGCCATGAAATACGGTTATTGAAGTATAGAATAGCCCCTAAGTGGATCAGGCAAATAACTTTAGATGTTCCGCGATAAGACGTAAGCCCTCAACATTAAGGTGAATCAACAATAGATGGATAAACGTTCCAAAGTATGAGATGAGACTAGGCTGTCATTCTTAAGATGAACAGTAATGAGGCAGCATTAAAGGACTTATATTTATACATATGGGATAAGAACTGAGAGAGTAGCCTGTAGTCGGGTTGCAGACCTCGTTAATAATAAACCGAAATAAGAGTTATGGTATTGTATGACCTTCCTAGATGTAGTAAAGCCATTAGCATAGATAACCGAGGCTATAAAGCAATGTATATCAATATTCGTATGTTCGACAAAGTACCGATCAAAGAACTTTAGTACACCTATAGATGCCCAGAGGGATAGCTTGTCATAGTTCTATATATGTTCACAGAGTGAGGCCTTGAGATTGGCTAAAAGCTTGAGGAAAAAGGAGAGAAGAGTCACATAGGCACACATACAAGGACAGAGTCGTGTAGGCTAGATGAAATAAGGTAGCAATAGTTACTAGATTGGATGAATTCTGACAACAAGTCATGGTGTGATGTTGGTTGATTTCCCAATGCACACGCAAGTGTACGTGGTCGACAAGTAATATAGGATTTTAAGTCCAGATATCGTACCCACAGGGACTTGTGATTAACTATCCACTAAACTAAACTCAAACAAATATTTAACTAGAATTAATCTAAAATAGTAAATCAAAAGATTAAA
>ML427336.1:24825-59837 GCA_005239525.1 Nicotiana knightiana | reverse complement strand
TTAGGATCAACATGAATATGTTACCCCCCTTTTGTAGTATGTCTCAATGTGACTCTGTTCAATTCTGTGTTCATCTGGTTTCTAGTATGAACCTTTCTTTGGCAAAACAATTTGTACCCTAAGTTGCTTGATTCTGGAGTTCATTCTATTCCCTGCAAGAACTTCTATGCTTGTACATTATGTTCTCTATGTGTCCCCAATTCCCATCACCCATGTGTGAAGGTTTGTTCTATGTGTGATGTTAAACCTGCTTTGATTCTGTGTTTGATCCGTCTTTGTTAATTGCCCTACTCTCCTCAAAAGCTATTTTACTAAACAACTCTCTCTTATTTTATAAAACTATTTCTATTAAGTCTCTTTTCACACTGCTTTCCTACTAAAACCTTTCCAAAACTATGTCAAGCACTCTCACTCTACTCTTAGGTCCTTAAGTTCTGCCCCTCCAATGCGTGACTGCTTAGGGATCACTATGGGATCCATTTGAACTCTGATGCATTGGAGCTGGTACTTCCACACTGCACTTACTCAGTTATGGTGGTGAAATCTGGGTGTGAGCACTGTCCGGGATCCCTTGAGGTCCTTAGGGAACTCTGACACACCCGGATATGAGAAAGGATATGAAACATTTGGGCATTTGAGGTTCTGAAAATCTGGGCCTGTTTTCAGGATCCCTACAGTTTAACTTCTTCTTTTATATCTACTTGTGTAATTCATTCAGCTACTGGTCTATAATAATTATTTGTAAACGAATATTGGGGTTGGCTAGTGAAAATGGGAGGGTAGCTATATATGTTATCAATATCAATGGGTAGAAATCATGCCTTAGGTTTGCATTTCCTATATGTGCACTAGAATCCATGTTTAGGACCAATACATTCAAAGCATGTCATTAGAAATCATGTTCTTAGGTTTCACGTATACTGTTCCAGCATCTCATTTAATATTATCACTTAGAAACTGCTTCTAGGCTAAATAACAACATTAACATAAAAAATATTGCTTCTGCACATCCTGAAATTACCTTGTAACTCTTTGTGCATTTTAGAAATCATGCCTTTAGGAATTCTGTGTATCCTGAAATGGTGTCTTAACCATTCTGGATTTATATGTGCATATTAGATATCCTGCTCTAGGATTTCGTTTGCATCTGCTTAACCACGCCTAGTTTAACTACTGACTAACGAAAAAGGTAGAAACAGTGTCACATCTGACTGTCTTGCTCTTAATAAAACTAGTAACAATCTCTGCATAATCGTATCACCTAGAACAACATGTTTTTAGGTAAAACAACTTCTGAACTGTCTTTTTTAACAATTCTAGTAATTATTATGCACAATCCCATGCCTAGGCTAGCCTTAGGTAATCAATCTCTTTAAAAGCTGGAACACTGCTTGGGTGTGTTTACTGTTTTAAGACACGGGTTTTAAATCAGCAGGCAAATTGATTAGGTCATTGTTATTGAGTTTATAAATCAAGTTGCATGTTTCTGTGCATTGACATTCACTTAGACATCATGCTTTAGGATCCTGTCTAATAAAAATGCCTCATGTTTGTGTTTGAGTCGTGTTGTTTACGTGCATTATCTGTGGAGGTAAATATGAACCTCTTAATTGTTCTTTCTTGCCTTTATTTGCTAAAGTCCTATTTGTTCTTGCATGTCACCTAGTATTTTCTCCTTTTAAACCTTAGGAGTCTGTCTAGAACTGCCTATAGGTAGAGGTCCTAATTTCCTCCAGGACCATTAAGAAGGGACGGGTAACAACATACATAGAGGTCGTTACACAACACTCGCTTAAATAACCGCTAAGGGGTGGGAAAGGGTAGATATGGATATGATGACCGGTGCACTAATGCAACGTGTAGCCCCTTTCTGAGGAGTGATTATCGAGCATTGTACTGATGTGATCCTATAGGATAAACAACCTAGGACTCCCCTGTCCCTTACACACGTGTGCTTAGACTGTAAATCTTTCAAAACCTTATATATATGCTTAGACTTTAAGTCTTCTAAAACTTTACTTCACATGTGTGCTTAGACTACAAATCTTTTCAAAACTTTTATTTGTTTAAGCTTATTTGCTACTTGTTTAAATTCACAAAGCTTGTTTGGCCGGGAACCATAGTTTTGGACTTTGATGGGTGCCTAACACCTTCCCCTTGAAGTAATTTCAAGCCCTTACCCAATCTCTGGTTATTCAAATATGTGTTATAATGACCCTTAGTAGGTGCCCTAATGCACCTTAATTAGTTAGGTGGTGACTCTTCAATTCCTTACATACCCCTTTTCCCAAAAGGAAATGAGTTGTTCCAATAATGTCAAAAACCCTGACTGATCCGAAAGGAGAAGGGAAAAGGGGGCGTGACACTGTGAACGACATCTTTTCAACAGGAATTAGGTCGGAGGTTCTGACTCAAACGAAGCAGCTCATCCACCCTCGGTCTTTATCTTCGTCGATACTGGAGAAGAAAGACTTTGAGGATCGACGTTGCAACTTTATCAGGCCACCTCGATAGAGACGAGGGCTATATAAACTGATCAGATGGTCGAGGGTAAAAGACATTCCCTCGACCTTGCTCGAGAAGTACCTAATCAAGTGAATAATTCGCCAAAAGGAAGGGTAAATTTGGCCTAGCGTCACTTGGTATTGTCGACAGAAGTCCAGAATCACTGGATCTAGGAGAGGTAGTAAAGGATCTACGGGGCCTAAGGTGAATGGGTAGGTATACACACTTAGGTACCCCACTTTATAAGTGGTGATATCCTCTTCGGGTGAAGGGATCTCCATGACCACCATATCCGCCCAACGGCAATCTGCCTTCACCTATTCGAGTTCGGTTATCAATCTGATATACCTAGACATAGGCTCACATCGACCTGGGACCGAAGAAGGTCTGTCAATTTTAAAATCGAAAGACGCATCACAAGGTCCGGGGGTATACTCTTCAATACGAGGAGGTACCACCATTTTACTCTTAGATGTGCGAGAAGACGAAGAAGCCTTCTCTTTCTGTGGAACTGTTTTGGAAGTTTTTGTCATTACTACTGTGAGTTTAGAAGAAAAAAGAGAAAGCTGATGGTAAAATAAGCACAAGAAAGGTATGAATGCAGAGAGAATAAGGAAGCAACAGGTTTGAATATGTTGAAGAGAGTAAAGTTTGCAAAGAAATAAGTTGAAGTATTTATAGAGGCCACTTGTGCGTGTTGGGGAAGCTAAACGGTTGGCCAAACGCTTTTAATTGATGGCTTTTCAAAAGTCACGCCAACCGCTGACCTCACGCGTCTGATGTCACGATTGGGGCGTCGAAGAGTCAAGTTCAGGCAACTCGAAGTAGGGATCGGGTCTGGCTGAAACATGCACGTCTCGGGGGAACGAATCGGAGGCCTAGCACGGTCTACCTCGAGATAGTGCCATTTCGATGTTGCTCAAGAAAGAGTGGGAATCTCTTAAAGGCATATAGATCAAGGCGTAAATTTTGGGTAAGATTTGTACGAATTAGTACAAATTCGTACTAGGTTGTTATACAGCTGTACCAATAGAATCTTTTACCCTAAGTAGAAATGTATCACATTAGGGTTTTTCCCTCCTACATAAAGGGGACCTCAATCATTTGCAAAATTCATCTCACTACTGGAAAAAAAATATTCTATCTTACTTTTCTCTTTATTTGTGCTCCAGAATTGTTTCTCATCTTTATTGCTCTCACTTTATTGTCCTTACTTTATTATTCTTAACCAACCTCGAGGCCTCCGAGGATATAGAGCTCGAGGTCCCTATTGTACTAGCAACACTGGTTTGGTTCATCAATTCTTCTCTCTTATACTTAATATTATTTTTTTATTCACTAGTATTGGAATCGATCAAGTATCTTTAAAACCACAAATCAAAGTTAATTGTTACTCGTATTTTTCGAGGTAAACATATTTATACTTAGTTATCTATGCATTTACTTTTCAAATTTCAATTCAAATGGAGTAACTAAAGAACAAATGGTGTGGAGTAGCCACAATTTAAGGTGGTATTTACTTCTTATCCACAATTTTTAATGCTGAGCAAAAGTAGCCCCTAGTCTATTAAAATTAATATGAATAGACAGTGTTACCCTTTCCTTCCCAAATGAAAATACGCCATTTTCATATTCATTCCTTACAGCTCTACTTCTCCTTTTGCAATGGGGTTCTGGCGTTTGTATGAGTGTTTCCATTATTTTCATATGTGAAATCCACTTTTGAACAGAAGAAACAAATTGCTTAATCATATAAATGTTTGTCCTTAACTTTTTAACTTGAAACATGAAGTTAAGGACTGCTTGTCCTTAACTTTTGAACTTGAAACTTGAAGTTAAGGACTGCTTGTCCTTAATTTTTTAACTTGAAACGTTAAGGAGTGAAAACTATAAGTTAAGCACCCATTGTCCTTAACTTTTGAACTTGAAACTTGAAGTTAAGGACTGAAAACTATAAGTTAAGGACCCATTGTCCTTAACTTTTTAACTTGAACTTTTAAGTTAATGACTGAAAACTATAAGTTAAGGACCTATTGTCCTTAACTTTTTAACTTGAACTTTTAAGTTAAGGACTGAAAACTATAAGTTAAGGACCTATTGTCCTTAACTTTTTAACTTGAAACTTTAAGTTAAGGATTGCTTGTCCTTAACTTTTTAACTTGAAACATGAAGTTAAGGACTGCTTGTCCTTAACTTTTGAACTTGAAACTTGAAGTTAAGGACTAATTGTCCTTAACTTTAAACTTGGAAGTTGAAGTTTAGGACCTATTGTCCTTAACTTTTAAACTTGAAACTTAAAGTTAAGGATTGCTTGTCCTTAACTTTTTAACTTGAAACATGAAGTTAATGACTGCTTGTCCTTAACTTTTGAACTTGAAACTTGAAGTTAAGGACTGCTTGTCCTTAACTTTTGAACTTGAAACTTAAAGTTAAAGACTGCTTGTCCTTTACTTTTGAACTTGAAACTTGAAGTTAAGGACCAACTATCCTTATCTAACTTGCTTAGATAGTACAATCGTATGATTTAACAAAAAAATCAATGAGCAAATAAATAAGTATACCTTTATGCAATTGAATAGCATCAACTCCCTCTAATCAACCCAACTGTCACTCTAGCAGTTGAAATCTCACTGCTACTAAGAGTTAAATTTATTTTTATTCGCTTTCTTGATAGTTATTTGGAATATTTTTTGTCTAAATTTTAATATAAACTGTGTATTACTAAACTAGCTTTAATTTGAATACTTTTATATATTCTAATGATCATCAATTAGAATCAGGTATAATGTGAAAGTTTATGCTAATCCCTATGAATATGATAAATTGGATACAAAAAACATACGTCAAATTGAATGAGATGAAAAAAATACCTTCAAAGGATGTCTATCACGTTCAACCTCCTCCTTGAGAAGTTATAGCATAAGGGTATTTTCGTCCAGTCAGGTAAAAATTCATTAAACTAATGACTAAAGAATAAATACATTTAAAATATTGGCTTTAAAATAAAGACAACTTATATTAATGGCTATTTGTACACATTCCCGTAACTAAACGGGACTTCAAAACTACAAAACAAAGCTCACCTACGGAAAATGTTATGTGGCCCTCATTCTTTTGTATTCGTTTTAATCAAATTAAACATAATTTGGGTACAATAATTTAGCGAAAAGAAAAACTGTGAATTAAACTTACGCGCACCAATGTAAGTAAGCAAGAAAAAGGCAAATTCCAATGAAATGCTCACAGTAAGCATCTTTTTACTTCGACCATTCAAATGTATTTATGTAATTGACATTTTTCACATTAGTAATTTCTAGTATTACTTTTTGCTCTAAATCCTATCCTCTATTTAACCGTCCTTTCGGGCTAGCATATGGTTCCTGTTCCTTACCATGTACCACAAAGTAACTGATTTTACCCCTTCCGCCTATTCTGAACACAAAAAGACAGAACCAGCCTCACAGAAATTTTTTCACTGGCCGATTAACCGGTCCAGACCGGCTCCTAAACGAACCAACTAGTACGGCATCATTCTTGCAGTGGTGGAACGTCGTCGTTTCTGTTTCGCCGTTGGTACTCGTATTTGCACATTCATGGCAAAGAGCTTTCTTCTTCGTCGGAAAAGTATCTTGGATCTTTGGAAATGAATTCGGACTATCCAAATGCATCACATTCGGATCCAATTTGCTCATCACTAGGTCGAAATTGTCCCTCTGCATCTGTAAATTTTGCACTCGTTCGTTCATGCTCGCCAATTCCGTCTGCGAAATTCGAACATTAAATGGATTCACTTCCGGCTGATTTCGCCGCAGGGGAAACACATTTTCCTTCAAAAACTTCCCGAAATCTACGCCGTTCGGCTTCGTTTTCCGGTACTGTGATTTTTTAGAACGCTTCAAGACCACGAGGAAGAAACAATTTTTTTCACGTGAAATCGAGGTGAAATTCGATTTGCCGGTAATAAGAATCCGGCGATTTTCGAATTTGGAACCCTTGCGGTCACATAGGAAAATAGAAATCTGATTAGGTGAAATTCCGATTCTCTCACTGAGCACCAACTGAAAAGCCTTGAACACAAGTGTCGGTTGAATTCTGATGTTGCCTATGTTAATCTCCCGCTCCCCATCGAAAAATATCACCGGAAACACCGATCCTCCACCGCCGTCCACCATTTTTCAGGAAAGCCACACCGGAAAACACGTCGATATAGTTCAGACAGTAGGGTTTTAGGGGTTTAATACAGTAAAGAATATTAAGCGGTGACAGAGTGGTTTTCAGATCAGAAATGGAAGGGATGGAAGAGAGAGGAATAAGCGTAGTTGCTTGAGGATCAAGTCATAAAACGTGAAGTGTGTCTGCGTCCAATTTCTATGGAAAACTTGAATTTAAATCGTACGTTGACAACGTATCGTATGTCAGCATAAAAATTTAATTTAATATTTTGTTTGGTTAATAAATTTGGTATAAGTTACTAAGAGATTAAAACTACTATGGGGATAATTTATACCTCGTAGAGGGTGGGGTAATTAGTGCATGAATAACTTATAGCTTCTTTTTAGAAATTATTCAATTATTATTTTTAATATAACATACCAAACAGTGGAAAAAAGATAATATCAGAATAACTAATCACATAATAATTTATCCCAACATAACTTATTCTGACATAAGCTGTATTCAAACCAAACGACTCCCCAATAATTTAGAAATTTAAACTACAAAAATAAACAATGATTTATTTAAGATCATTGAAGTGGGTTAAGATAATTGGAGTAATTGAATAAAGGAACAAGTGTTAGAATATCTTTTTGGAAAATTTTAGAAGAGACTAAGTGCCCTTTTGGACATAAAATTTAATGGAAATTTTTTTTTCGAAATCAACATTTGAAAATTTTCGAAAATTTGAAAAACTGCAAAAAGTTATTTTTCAAAATTATCACTCACAAAACTTCAAAAACAACTCAAACTGAAATTTATGTCCAAATACAACTATAAATTTCAAATACGATTTTCAATTAAAAAAAAATTCTATTAATTTTTTGAATTTTACAATTCTTATGTCCAAACGCCTACTAAATTCAGCATGTTTTAAATACAATAATTCGTTAAATAGCGATATTGACAACGAGTTTGCCAAAATGGGGATCGACCAGCTAAGCATTTATATTTACTGCGATAGAACATGAAGAGAATTATGGAAATGTTAAGTATTTGTACTCTGAAACCGATTTTATTTACCTCAAGGGTAATTTTTTTTTTTTTTTAATTGCATCGGGGCGTAGGTCCTGAAATTTATTTTCCTGGTCAGTCCTTTTTAATTCTTTAGGATTATTTGGTTACCGAGATATATACTACTCTAAATAATTCGATATAAATTTTATATCTGTTATTAATAAAATTTTATTTAAGGTGAATCCCTATATTTTAGAGAGATATTAGGAATTTTACTTGATGGTTAAATCACTCTTTCCCTATAAATAAAAGGGTCTTATTTCATTGTAATTCATCCTAAATCAATAAGAATTCTCCCTCTATACTTTTCTCTGGAGTACTCTTCTTCTTCTTTTATTTTTTCATAACACGTTATTAAACGAGACTCTAACTAATTGAGTATAAGCTTTGGGATTAAGCATAATATTGTCAATTGTTCCATGAACTTCCTTCATGATTAAATTCTGGATTTAAGGTAAGTATTTTACTTTATTTATCTCTTTTAAATTCTTCAAATTCTATAATTTAATTTTAAATACAAGCAAAGACAATAAACTTTGATTATAACTCTAATAGAGTTTGCAAGAAATTATAATCACTCGAAGTGGTAAAACTTCTATGCCTTGCCATGATCAAATTCATGTATAATTGTGGGCAAAGAAGTGGAAACCCATCCCATTGAATTTGCTTCATTCTAAGCCCCTTTAGGAGAATGTGATAGCAATATGTGATAAGTCTGAAAGAAGACAAAATTATTAATGTGAAGATATCAATAGATGTGGACGTGGCAATAGACGAAATTATAATCGTCATCATTGTGATAATGAGAATAATAAAGATTCTCAAAATAATCCTTCACTCTATAAAAGCAATAATTTGCCACGATTTCACATGAGATTTTGTAAAGCACATATAGATGATTATGGTCTATTCATGATGTGAATGTGACAACATCTGATTTATGAATACATATTCATTCTTGGAAGAATATGAATGTCCTCGTGGTAGTGAACATACCACACTCACCTCTAAGAGGAAGTTTGAGATGAAATAAGAAACTAATATCATTATTATGGCATGAATGGTCATTGATCACATACCTATTGTGGTCATGCCAAATATTTTGGCAATGTGATTATTAAAAGACAACGGTAATGCAAGAAATAGATTTTGCATATAATTTTGACCATGACCATAATGGTATGACTTTCTCCTTAAAAGTTTATTCACCATATAGATGTTGATGAATATGTGGTAGTACAAAATTAATTGAGAGCTCTGGAAGAGCCAATTATTACTATTTTGGAGGAATACAATTGACTATCATGTCAATTTATTATGTCGTAGTAAGTCTCAAAGAAGCTTATTGAGTTTCTAAAGTATTCACGAAAGCGCTTGGTTATATTGGGGCTATAAATAAAGGAAAGATTTAATATCTTCTAATACTACAACTTGTAGTGGGGTAATATGTATGTGAAAAGCTACCCGCTTTATTCTACAGTTTGTACTACACAAACAAAAGAATGCCACAATAAAGTGGATGTTTATTGATATAAAAACTCATATCATAATAAACTTGGAGTTTATTGATAATTTCACACGTGATGGTGTAAACCTGAAGCTTATCAATATTAATAATTTATCTAGTTGGCATAGTCAGTTTAGCCATATCAATTTAAGTATGATGTGCAAAAATAAAAGAGAATTCACATGGGCAAATATTAAAGAACTAGAAAGTTCTTTACGAATTCTCTTATGTTGCTTGTTCTCATTATAGATCAACTAGAATTGAGATTGAATCCCATGAATGCTGGAAATATCAAAGGCGAATAGGGCCTATTCACCTACCATGTATACCACATAAGATACATCTATGAGATGGTTACATGTGCGATTATTATTAACTCGCAACCTGGTGTTTGCGAGGTAACTTGCTCAATAATTTAATTTAGAGCATAATTTCCAGATTTTCTATTCAAGATAGTTTATCTTGATAAGTTGATTTACATCACAACTGGTTTAGCAAAATGATTTATTGAGTGCCTCCACTTAATAGCTAAACTATTACTTATGAGAACAAAGTTATTTATATCAGTTTGATATGCATTATATACGAAAGTATATTACATTCTCCTCTCACAAGTGGTTCAGGGTCAAGAACCAAATAATTTTATCTTATTATTATTGATGTGCGATGTATATTTTTATTAACACCATAGTGCACAAAAATGAATTCCTAAAATTGAGGAAGAACGTTAGCTTTTCTAATGTGATAGGGAGACAAAATAAACAGTTGATAAAAAGTTACGTGGAATGAACTATCATTTGTACCTCTAGATCTTTGAAGATACTATGAACTTGAAGTTCATAAAAATATAATTTATCTGCAATGCAAAGCATGCCAGACGCATTTGCTTACCCAAAAAAAGTAATTATATTCCCACTGAAAAAGCTCATATTAGAATAAGTCCTAAAAGGACAGTCTATGATACACTTAAAGCATATAGACAAATCGGTTTCAAATAGAATTCTTGATAAAGAAGATGAGCAAATGATCATAATAAGGAGGCAAGTGATCTAGAAAATCACATGACATAACACTTTATAAAATTTCAGGAGAGGTTCAGGTACCTGAAAATATGAATGAAGAGATCTCTATGTTATGTCTTTATGAAAAAAATATTGGAATCGATATAAAATGTTCGTCGTCGACATCTATGATAGGGCTAAGTATAGATGAGGACCTCAAGTCTGTCGAATACAGACATAAAAATATTGGCCAAATATAAGAGACACAATTTAAATAGAATTGGTTTCATATGAAAGACATGTAGTCTTGGACATGTAATTCAAACACTTGAAAGTATAAAGTCAATTTCAAGTGCAATCACTTTTATCTATCTTATATGTCTAGCATGACATAAAAACTTGATATGCATCTAAAGTCTATTCATATGGATTATATGATTTAACTTATATGACAATCCATGAAGAATTTAAATTGCTTAAAGCATATAAAATTCTTCGTCATGAAGTACTACATCCTAAGTACAATCTGTGCACATTTCTATCTTGCTATAACTATAAGCATGCTAATGTGATAGCGAGAATGTTTCCCTCTATAGAGATACTGAAAAGGCTATTCCACGACATTATATAAAGACATTACATATATATACAAGAATGATGATTTCAAGGTGCAACATATTCATTCAAGTGATAATATGGCTGATTTGTTCACCAAATTTACTATGTCAACCTTCAAGAAGCTAGTGTACAAGATTGGGATGCGAAGGCTCAAGGATGTGAATTGATGCTCTCATCAGGGGGAGTTAATACGCGTTACACTCTATTTTCCTTACAAGGTTTTGTCCCACTGGGTTTTCCTTGTCAGGTTTTTAACGAGGCAACCAAAAGGCGTATTTTTAAACATGTGTACTCTTTTTCCTTTTCTAGAATTTTTTTCCCACTGGATTTTATTTTAGTTAAGGTCTTAATGAGACACATTGTCTGTTGAATAGACGTTCAAGGGGAGTGTTATGAATAGAATTCTATTTAAGGTGAATGCCTATATTTTAGAGAGATCTTAGGGATTTTACTTGGTGGCTAAGTCATTCTTTCCCTATAAATAAAGGGGTCCTACTCCATTGTAATTCATCCCAAATCAATAAGAATTTTCCCTCTAGATTTTTCTCTACAACACTCTTCATCTTCTTCTTTTATTGTTTCAGATAACAATATCAAAATTTTATTATGGCCTATGTCATATTAGATGTGGGATTATAATCTAAGGGTTGTAATACAGGGCTAATTTATATCCCTTTAAAGAGGCTTGTTTTTAACATTCTCAATTAAAATCCATAAATATCCTGATGAAGTCCATGTTTCCAAACTTTTGACTTCCTCCAGAAGTGAGTTACATTCTTTTGTACAGCTTTTTTTTATAACTTTAGTTCGTCCTTCTATAATGATCAATATTATACCAGACCTTTTTAGTTTCTCCTTTCTTGAGTTCTAATGTTCTAAATTTTTAATGTAGGTATCAAGAAACTATGCCTCCAAAATAGAAGCCAAAAAGTAATGGCATAGATAAAAGGGATTTTTTCATTTCTATATACTATTTGAAACTTTATTACTCTTAATGTTCATGTTTAGTTAATTACCCCGTATAAACAAGTTTTGTTTACAAAATATATACAATCCACCTTAAAAGGCTCCCAAATCCATCATTTGTGCCTTCAATCAAGATATTTAGCTGCAAGCTTTTTTTTCTCCTCTTCTCTTTTCTTATTTTTCTTCCGCCTTAATATAAGGTAATCATTGATCTCTAAGCTACTTTCGTTCCAAACACGTGGGGCATTCATGAAAACAGAAAAATCAAAGCAAAGCAAATTGACGAAAAATTTGATATATCTTTTGATTTGATCTAACACTTCACACAGAAATGTAAGGGCCAGGATAAAACCATGCTCTAACTATTAAACCAAATTTAATGTTAACTATTACGGGATGGCGATAACAAGCCAAATAGATCATTGATTTAAGTTTGAAGGCAACGAGCATAAACCTCATATTTCAAATGATATTTTTAGGTAATTCCACCTGTTTAATATCAAAAGAGTTCCACACTTACCATTTATCAACAACTGCACTATATGACCGTGTAAGAATTAAGATAAGACATCTGATACAATAGCAAAGGATTTTAGTTAAAACCTTGACGTAGACTCAGTTCCAGTCACTGGTCAACGAAAACTCAAATTAACTCGAAAGTAAAACGGATATCGTCGGCTCAAGGAAAATTCGCTCTTTCCACGGTTGTATCTGAAATTTCATGGTTGTTGAAAGTAACCAAACTCCCGTTAGCAATTTCATACAAATATAGGTTTCACATATAATGCATAATGGAGGTGCTTTTCTAATTTTTTTTTTTTTATGATCTTGAGATTTTTCCAGCTATTTTCTGTTGGATCACACTCAATAGTTACATTATACACTTATTTACAATTAATCTACAACTTATCTCCAACTTTTATATATTATTTCTACACAGTTAAAACTACAATATCATACAACTTAAATATAATTTTTATATAAATTTTATACAATATGTCTTTTGTATATTTTGTATTTCATTTATACATAGTAAAAATAAATTTCATACAACTAATTATATATTATACAACTTATCTACAGCTTGTCACGACCCGAATCCTAGTCCAGGAAGAGGAGAAGAAGGCCAGGGGTCGCACCTGCGGAACAGAGCCCGCACCTGCGGCTCCGCTTCTGCGGGAAAAGGCCCGTTCCTACGGAAATTGGGCAGCCCCTCTAAGGCCGCACCTGCGAGGCTCCGACCGCTCCTGCGGTCTCGCACCCGCGGCTGGTCCTTCGCAGGTGCGTTCGCACCAGATCTGATGCACCAGCAACTCTTTTAGAGCTTGGTTTGCCTCACGCGATGTCCGAATGGCATCCTGGCCCACCCGAGGTCCCGTTCAAATATACCAACAATTTCTAAATTATAATATAGACTCGCTTGAGCCTTCGGAACGTTCGAAACAACACTAAATCCAAGAACCATACCCCAAAACCAACTAAATCCAACTTAAGAACTTTAAATTCTTGAATTCGCTTCCAACATGCCGAAACATACCTATACTACTCGGAATGACACCGAATTTTGCGAGCAAGTCATAAATGACATGACGGAACTATTCCCGATCTCGAAATTCCATTCGTCCCTCGATAACACAAAAATACGTTCCAAACCTCAATTTTCGAACTTAAGGAATCATTTTTCACTATTTAGCGCTAAAACGCTCCCCGGTCATCCAAAACCCGTTTCGGACATACTCCCAAGTCCGAAATCATCATACGAACCTACGGAGCTTTCAAATCTCAATTCCGAGGTCGTTTACTAAAAATGTTAACCGGAGTCAAACTTGGCCTTTAAGACCTGTCACACCTCCCTTTTCCACCCGCGGATTAATGAAGGGGTAGTAAGGGAGTTTTTCTAATTAAAGTGATATTATTCGGTTTTGGGACTTATTATTATTTCAGATTCTCCACCCGGATTTTTGACGATGCTCCGGGACACCCTTTTGTTTTAAAATCTCAAATCGAGGAAATTTTGACTCTATTTTGATTTGTCCGCGACCAGAAATCCGAGTAAGGAATTCTGTTAACCCGGGAGAAGGTGTTAGGCACTCCCGAATTCCGTGGTTCTAGCACGGTCTCTTAACTATTTATATTTTGCCTAAATTATCTAATTGTACGTTTTTTCCTATTGTGCGTTTAAACTCTTTAAGAATTAGCTGCTTTTGATAAGTATAGATTTATCTTGAAAACAAGTCACGAGAACGTGCACTTGTTATGCTTTTGAACATATTACAATTATGCCACATGAAATGCACCCGTAACCGCAACACATAATTTTATTATGATTTGAAGTTTGAAGAAAGGGACAGGAGTTGTCGAACCCGAGTGTAGTTTAGGGTAATTTTGAGGTAATGATAGATTTTTGTCTAATTTAAAACTAAAGGTATTCATTCTACCTAAGAATTGCCTAAAATAATGTCCAATAGCCTAAAGATAACATGTTTCGGGCTATGGCCATATTTTAGCCCCAAATTATTTCAACTCTTTTGGCCAATCCTAATTGTGTCTAATTAACAAGAAGGGATACGTATAATTTGAACTAACATCACTAGGGATAAGCATAATAGGAACGTTTGCACAAAATATAACCAGAATCTGCATTTTAGTGTTATTTTCAGTCATCATTTTTTTTGGAAAAAATTACACTCATATACATTCAAAGATTTGCCAAATTTTGTACAAGTAAATCACCATATTTTCAAGGATGCAGTTGTCAAAAGTGAATACTTGGTGTTTGAATTTTGTAGTCTAGGCCTAATCTATAGTTTCTTCTATAAGTCTGAATATGAGCATGTGTCACTGGAATTGAAATTCTTTTGTAAAGAATATGTTACATACGTTGATTTCAGAGAGTTTACTAGGTGCGAAATGAATTAGGCATGCTTAACTCTACCTTACATTGATGGTAACTATAATCTTGATAGTCATTTTTCAAATCAGCGTGTTTATAAAAATCCTATACATGATAGCTTAGATATACACTCAACTTCCTACTGTTGTCATGCTATTTTAGAAGACAGGGATTGGATTATAAATTCACTAATAAAAACAGCCTACTTTTCAGAAGAAAAAAAACATGAATAGTAAGCAGAATTTAAATATATACAGTCCAGTCTTTAATTACAATGATTCTGAAAATGAATATAAACTACTGCCATCTAAATACATTTTTCAGAAAATGGAAAAAAACTAAAAAAAAGAAGAAATTTTTAGCTAATTTTCCTAACTTGAATTCCCTTAAGGCCATACACTTGTGCCTTCATTTGGAATCTGTAAACACCCCAATTGATTGAGTGTTATGCAACTACCAAAACCAAATTGACCATGGAAAAGTCAATTTTAATTCTTATAATGCTTGTGTTCAAACCATATTACCTGGCAGAATTATTTATGCACTTTCTCAGGGTGAATGTGATCATAAGAGGATTAACTCACCTCCGGACTTGTCATTTTTATACTTGGGACCTTTAGTCCATATTAATTCCAAAGAGGGTAATCAAAGAAGAGTAACCGGCTCAAAGGGTTTGCAAAAGGGTTAATGCTGTTTGGATAGCACGAATGAAAGCCTTCGTCATCCCAACCGGAGAAAATTTGAAAATATATAGAGGATCAAACATAGTACCTTTTGATGGCATCTGCATTGACAGCCGTTTTGGGGTCATTTCATTTGATGTCCCCCCAGGTATAACGCTCCTTTTGGTAGCAATTTCCTTATGATGTATGGACCTTTGCAGTTTGGGGCGAATTTTCCATTCGCTTCTTCGTGGTGCGGGAGGATACGTCTTAAAACGAGTTACCCTACTCCGAAGTTCCTAGGTCGAACTTTCTTGTTGTAAGCACGGGCCATTCTTTGATGGTATAATTGTCCGTGGCACACTGCGGCCATTCTTTTCTCATCAAACAGAGTTAATTGCTCCAGTCGGGTCTTGACCCACTCATTGTCCTCAATTTCTGCTTCGACAATAATCCGAAGGGAAGGAATTTTGACTTCAGTGGGTATTACGGCTTCAGTGCCATAACCCAATAGGTAAGGGGTAGCTCCAACCGATGTGCGCATGGTCGCCGTAGTCCGGCCAAACTCCGGCTAGTCGCCGTAGTTCGTCCAAACCCCTCAAAGTGGTATCCCCCACTTCCTTTATGTTGTTTCTTGGTCGATAGCATGAATATTCCGTAATTTACTCACTGTTTACCTTTATTACATCACTATTTCTGATTTTTATTTTCTTTTACCTGTTCATGTTTTCATTTTTAGTTTAAAGTCCCAAATGCCTTTAACTTAGGTTTTATCACTATTTTTGTATGATTTAACTGTTCAAGTTTAGTAATTTGTATGACCGAGATTATCATTAGGTTTTTTGTTTAGTTTCCTTTCTCTGCTAATTTCCAGACATCTTTATGTTGGTGAATTCTGTCAATAAACGAGCATGAACAAATGATTGATTAAATCCTTGAATTCATATGTTGAAATTCTTGTAAGTAAAACAGCCTCTATTAGTTGTTTTGCTCGTGTTTTATTTGAGGTCGTCGTTTGATTTAGCCTTGATTTTGCTGCCCATATTATTAGTCACAATTAGATGTTAACTTCCAATTAATCATAACTTAAATTTTAACTCTTAGGTTAGATTGGAAAATTCAAGTAATTTAAACAAACTAATTTCCCCTAGGCTCAAGTGAAACTTAAACAGGTTTTAATACAAGAAAACTGACTAAGTCTAACAACTTAGTTAACTCTCATTAATCAACCAAAATCCTAAACAAGTTGAAATCAGTTAATAATTAGAAAACTAATCAACCAATTAGGCTAAAACTCAGTTCTAAAATAATGTTTGGTCATGATTTAACCTAGACTTATCAAGACTAATTTAGTTAACAATAATTTCCCATAATCACTTGTTTAATAGATTAACCTAGTCTAATAGTCTCTTAAACAACTAACTAAGTCCTAAAACCTGTCCAGGACAACTAGTTAGGATTAATTAGCTAAAACAAATTAGTTAACCTGAGCTTAATAATTGATCAAGTTTCTGGTTTTAGGTCATCGAGTTGAATTAACCAAATTGAATCAGTTAACTTAGGTTAAGAAGTTAAGCTAATTGGCCTAAATTAATTAACAAGTTAAACCAGAGTTAATACCTAATGATCCTAGTTAAGTAGAAAGCTAACTAGAGTTAACTAACCAAAGTCCAAGTAATAACCCAAGTGAGTTTAACCCTGATTACCCAATGGTAAATTCAAGGACTCCAAGGGGGTATATTCGGTAATGTAGTTAGGAAATCAGAATTTTAAGGATAAAAGGGTCTTTTAATAAGTAAGAATGTTCTAGAATAGGGGAAACTGTCCCAAAGATAAGGTTGACAGATACCCTATGTATTATTAGGACTATTTTTCAGCCTTTTGGATAAGGGATATGCCAAAAGCATATCCCATCTTTGAGCTCCCTATAAATAGACTTTCCTTTGACATATTCTACACTTTTTTTTGAACCTGGGGCCCTGTTGAAAATCTGGATACAGAAATTTCATATACACACACAGTAGAAATCCTATACTAAAAGAACACTCGATTAGGTATAGAAATATCTGAAAAATCTGGTTTTCTTCAGTCTTGGTATTCTTGAACTTGGGTGATAGCTGACTAATTTTTTTTTTGGGTTTTAAAGTTTATCTGGTTGAAATATGTTTTTCTTGCTGGTCTTGCTTCAATTTCTGGTTTTCCAAGCTCTCATTTTCTGGGCTTCTCTACTGCACGTCTTGTTTCCTGATTAGTTGCTGTGTTGATCTCCAGTTTTTTAGCATCTGACCTTTATTTGGACCAATTTTCTGTTGTTTTACTCTTAAAAAGGTATGTATTTAACTCTTCTTGTTCTTAATGAAGTGATGGATTGGAATTCTCTTCTTTTACTCATTGCTTAAGCAAGCTGATCTTGATAAATAAGGTTGTTTCTTCTGTTGTACGTAAATGTGGTTTTATAGATGTTTTGTTAACATGATAATGAACCTGTGAGTGTGACAAATATTGTTTTGATATTGGTATTTTTTGGTTGGTGTATGTTGTTTAATGACCGTTTAGTTAATATTCATAGTTCCAAATAATAGAACAAGATGCACTAGGATGACTGAATCTGGCCTTTTTTATGGTCAGATTCTTTCCCTAAGAGTGCACAAAATATACTTTCAATTGAGTCTCTTTGGTCAATAAAGAGATTCAACAAGAAAGTCTCTTGATAGGTTAGTATTAGCACTAGGGTAGATAAGTTTCACTTGTTGATAGTCAAATTCACCCCATAGTAGTGCATAAACACTAGTTGGCTGAAGTTTATCCCTCAAAAGGGTATAAAGGATGTAGTTAAGAAGGGCATTAGGGTGGGGAATTTGAACCCTTGAATGGTCAAATTCATCCC
Organism: Nicotiana knightiana; assembly: GCA_005239525.1. NCBI lineage: Eukaryota > Viridiplantae > Streptophyta > Magnoliopsida > Solanales > Solanaceae > Nicotiana > Nicotiana knightiana. Next base: position 41,566 of record ML427336.1, on the reverse strand, counting down.
CTAAAAATGCCTAGATAATTAAAGTACCATATAGTTTAGAATTATGTTAATGTTAACACTAGGGTAGATGAGTTTGACTTATTGATAGTCAAGTTCACCCCATAATAGTGCACAAAACAGCATCATAAATGGCTGAAATTCACCCTTTAAAGGGTATAAAGTATGTAGTTAAGAAGGGTATTAGAGTGAGGAATTTGAACCCTTGAATGGTCAAATTCATCCCCTACAAATACCTAGATAATTAAAGTGCCATATAGTTAGAATATATGTTAATGTTAGCACTAAGGTAGGTGAATTTGACTCTTTGATAGTCAAATTCGTCTCATAACAGTGCATAAGCAGTAGTTAACTTGCTGAAATTGTCCTTTAAAGGGATGTAAAATGGACAATCAAAGGCTCACTAGAGGAGAAAATCTGGAATCCTTCTTTTTTGTTTTCCAATAACATTTTCGGGTTCCAAAGAAGGTAATCAAAAAAGAGTAACCGGCTCAAAGGGTTTGCAAAAGGGTTAATGCTCTTTGGGTAGCGAGAATGAAAGCCTTCGTCATCCCAACTTGAGAACATTTGAAAATATATAGAGGATCAAACATAGTACCTTTTGATGGCATCTGCATAGACAGCCATTTTGGGGTCAATTCCTTCGATGTCCCCCAGGTATAATGCTCCTTTTGGTAGAAATTTCCTTATGATGTATGGACCTTTCCAGTTTGGGGCGAATTTTCCTTTCGCTTCTTCGTGGTGCTGGAGGATACATCTTAAAACGAGTTGCCTCGCTTCGAAGTTCCTAGGTCGCACTTTCTTGTTACAAGCACGGGCCATTCTCTGCTGGTATAATTGCCCGTGGCACATTGCGTCCATTCTTTTCTCATCAATCAGAGTTAATTGCTCCAGTCGGGTCTTGACCCACTCATTGTCCTCAATTTCTGCTTCGACAATAATCCAAAGGGAAGGAATTTCGATTTCAGCGGGTATTACGGCTTCAGTGCCATAAACCAATAGGTAAGGGGTAGCTCCAATCGATGTGTGCATGGTCGGCGTTGTCCGGCCAAACTCCGGCTATTCGCCGTAGTTCGTCCAAACCCCTCAAACTGGTATCCCCCACTTCCTTTCTGTTGTTTCTTGATCGATAGCATGAATAGGCCATAATTTACTCACTGTTTTCCTTTATTACATCACTCTTTCTGATTTTTGTTTTCTTTTACCTGTTCTTGTTTTCATTTTTAGTTTAAAGTCCCAAATGCATTTAGCTTAGGTTTTTATCACTATTTTTGTATCATTTAACTTTTCAAGTTTAGTAATTTGTATGACCGAGATTAGCATTAGGTTTTTTGTTTAGTTTCCTTTCTCTGCTAATTTCCAGACATCTTTATGTGTGAATTATGTCAATAAACGAGCATGAACAACTGATTGATTAAATCCCTGAATTCATACGTTGAAATGCTTGTAAGAAAAGCAGCCTCTATTAGTTGTTTTGCTCGTGTTTTGTTTGAGGTCGTCGTTTGATTTAGCCTTGATTTTGTTGCCTATGTTATTAGTCTCAATTAGATGTTAACTTTCAATTAATCGTAGTTTAAATTTCAACTCTTAGGTTAGATTGGCATATTCAAGTAACTTAAACAAACTAATTCCCCCTAGGCTCAAGTGAAACTTAAAAAGGTTTTAATACAAGAAAACTCACTAAGTCTAAAAACTTAGTTGACTCTCACTAATCAACCAAAATCCTAAACAAGTTGAAATCAGTTAATAACTAGAAAACTAATCAACCAATTAGGCTAAAACTCAGTTCTAAAATAATGTTTGGTCATGATTTAACCTAGACTTTTCAAGACTAATTTAGTTAACAATAATTTCTAATAATCACTTGTTTAATAGATTAACCTAGTCTAATAGTCTCTTACACAACTGACTAAGTCCGCAAACCTGTCTAGGACAACTAGTTAGTATTAATTAGCTAAAACAAATTAGTTAACCCGAGATTAATAATTGATCAAGTTTCTGGTTTTAGGTTNAAGTCCTAAAACATGTCCAGGACAACTAGTTAGGATTAATTAGCTAAAACAAATTAGTTAACCTGATCTTAATAATTGATCAAGTTTCTGATTTTAGGTCATTAAGTTGAATTAACCAAATTGAATCAGTTAACTTAGGTTAAGAAGTTAAGCTAATTGGCCTAAATTAATTAACAAGTTAAACCAGAGTTAATACCTAATGATCCTAGTTAAGTAGCAAGCTAACTAGGGTTAACTAACCAAAGTCCAAGTAATAACCCAAGTGAGTTTAACGCTGATTACCCAATGGTAAATTAACGGACTCCAAGGGGGTATATTCGATAATGTAGTTAGGAAATAAGAATTTTAAGGATAAAAAGGTCTTTTAATAAGTAAGAATGTTCTAGAATAAGGGCAACTATCCCAAAGATAAGGTTGACAGATACCCTATGTACTATTAGGACCATTTTTCAGCCTTTTGGATAAGGCATATGCCAAAAACATATCCCATCTTTGAGCTCCCTATAAATAGACTTTCCTTTGACATATTCTACACTTTTTTTTAACCTGGGGCCCTGTTGAAAATCTGGATACAGAAATTTCATATACACACACAGTAGAAATCCTATACTAAAAAAACACTCGATTAGGTATAAAAATATCTGAAAAATCTGGTTTTCTTCAGTCTTGGTATTCTTGAACTTGGGTGATAGATGACTGGTTTTTTTCTGGGTTTTAAAATTTATCCGGTTGAAATATGTTTTTCTTGCTGGTCTTGCTTCAATTTCTGGTTTTCCAAGCTCTCATTTTCTGGGCTTCTCTACTGCTGGTCTTGTTTCCTGATTAGTTGTTGTGTTGATCTCCAGTTTTTTAGCATCTGACCTTTATTTGGTTCAACTTTCTGTTGTTTTACTCTTAAAAAGGTATGTATTAACTTTTCTTGTTCTTAATGAAGTGTTGGATTGGAATTCTCTTCTTTTACTCATTGCTTAAGCTAGCTGTTCTTGATAAATAAGGTTGTTTGTTCTGCTGTACGTAAATGTGGTTTTATAGATGTTTTGTTAACATGATAATGAACCTGTGAGTGTGAAAAATATTATTTTTATATTGGTATTTTTGGTTGGTGTATGTTGTTTAATGACCGTTTAGTTAATATTCATAGTCCAAATAATAGAACAAGTTGCACTAGGATGACTGAATCTGGCCTTTTTTATGGTCAGATTCTTTCCCTAAGAGTGCACAAAATATCCTTTCAATTGAGTCTCTTTGGTCAATAAAGAGATTCAATAACCAAGTCTCTAGATAGGTTAGTATTAGCAGTAGGGTAGATAAGTTTGACTTGTTGATAGTCAAATTCACCCCATAGTAGTGCGTAAACACTAGTTGGCTGAAGTTTACCCCTCAAAAGGGTATAAAGGATGTAGTTAAGAAGGGCATTAGGGTGAGGAATTTTAACCCTTGAATGGTCAAATTCATCCCCTAAAAATGCGTAGATAATTAAAGTACCATATAATTTAGAATTATGTTAATGTTAGCACTAGGGTAGATGAGTTTGACTTATTGATGGTCAAGTTCACCCCATAATAGTGCACAAAACAACAGCATAAATGGCCGAAATTCAGCCTTTAAAGGGTATAAAGTATGTAGTTAAGAAGGGCATTAGGGTGAGGAATTTGAACCCTTGAATGGTCAAATTCATCCCCTACAAATGCCTAGATAATTAAAGTGCCATATAGTTAGAATTATGTTAATGTTAGCACTAAGGTAGGTGAATTTGACTCTTTGATAGTTAAATTCGTCTCATAACAGTGCATAAGCAGTAGTTAACTTGCTGAAATTTTCCTTTCAAAGGATGTAAAATGGACAATCAAAGGCTCACTAGAGGAAAAAATGTGGAATAAATCTGGAATCCATTTTTTTTCTTTTCCAATAACACTTTCGGGTTCCAAAGAAGGTTATCAAATAATAGTAACCAGCTCAAAGGGTTTCCAAAAGGGTTAATGTTGTTTGGGTAGCGAGAATGAAAGCCTTCGTCATCCCAACCGGAGAACATTTGAAAATATATAGAGGATAAAACATAGTACCTTTTGATGGCATCTGCGTTGACAGCCGTTTCGGGGTCATTTCCTTCGATGTCCCCCCAGGTATAACGCTCCTTTTGGTAGCAATTTCCTTATGATGTATGGACCTTTCCAGTTTGGGGTGAATTTTCCTTTCGCTTCTTCGTGGTGCTAGAGGATACGTCTTAAAACGAGTTTCCCTACTTTGAACTTCCTAGGTCGCACTTTCTTGTTGTAAGCACGGGACATTCTTTGCTGGTATAATTGTCCGTGGCACTCTGCGGCTATTCTTTTCTCATCAATCAGAGTTAATTTCTCCAGTCGGGTCTTGACCCACTCATTGTCCTCAATTTGTGCTTCGACAATAATCTAAAGGGAAGGAATTTCGACTTCAGCGGATATTACGGCTTTAGTTCCATAAACCAATAGGTAAGGGTTAGCTCCAACCGATGTGCGCACGGTCGTGCAATATCCCAACAATGCAAAAGGAAACTTTTCATTCTATTGCCTGGATGTTTGAATCATTTTCCTGAGAATTTTCTTGATGTTTTTGTTTGCTGCTTCAACGACGCCATTTGCTTTGGGCCGGTAAGGGGTCGAGTTGCGGTGTGTTATATGGAACTGTTCACATACCTCCCTTATCAAGTTACTGTTTAGATTCGCGGCATTGTCGGTAATGATAGTTTTTGGGATACCAAAACGACAGATGATATTAGCATGCACGAAATCCACCACCACTTTCTTAGTGACAACTTTGAACGTGACGGCCTCGACCCATTTTGTGAAATAGTCGATAGCAGCCATGTGTTATCTGGAAATGTTCACATACCTCCCTTATCAAGTTACTGTTTAGGTTCGCGGAATTGTCGGTAATGATAGTTTTTAGGATACCAAAACGATAGATGATATTAGCATGCACGAGATCCACAACCACTTTCTTAGTGACAAATTTGAACGTGACGACCTCGACCCATTTTGTGAAATAGTCGATAGCAACCATGTATAGTCGATAACATCCATTCCCTAAGCAACAAACGACCAGGGTGCCGACATAGGATGCAGTTCTGATGGTGGCGCATGGATTAGGTTACCATGTATTTGACACTTATGGCACTTCCGGACGAAACTAAAACAATCTTTCTTTATGGTTATCCAATAATATCCAGTCCGCAAGATTTTCTTTGCGAGGACGTACCCATTCATGTGGGGACCGCATACTCCTGAATGGACATCGCCCATGATCCGTTCAACTTCTTTGGCGTCTACACATCTTAACAGATTCGGATCAGGAGTCTTTTTATACAGTACTTCCCCACTTAGGAAGAAACTGATGGCGAGCCTTCGGATGGTTCTCTTTTGGTCTCCGTTGGCCCGCTCGGGATATTCTCTTATCTTCAAAATTCCTTTAATATCATGATACCATTGTTGGACATCAGGTTCTACTTCGACCGTGTTGCAATAACCATGTCTTTCCTTGATTTGGATCTCCAATGGGTCTATGCGAACATTACCCGGATAGGGCAGCATTGCAGCTAGGGTGGCCGGCGCATCGCCTAACTCATTATGGCACCGAGGAATATATCTGAACTCGACGACTTTGAATCGCTTACTAAGATTCTCCACATGTTGTCTGTAGGGAAGGAGTTTAACATCTCGAGTTTCCCACTCTCCCTGAGCCTGCTTAATGATCAAATCGGAGTCCCCCATGATCAACAACTCTTCTACATCCATGTCAATGTCCATGTTCATGCCCATTATACAAGCATCATATTCAGCAGTATTGTTCGTGCAGAAGAAACGGAGTCGGGCCGTGGTAGGGTAGTGTTGTCCTGTGGGTGAAATCAAGATCGCCCCTATCCCAATACCTTTCGCATTAGCTGCTCCGTCAAAGAACATTTTCCAGGTGTCAGCGCCTTCCGAGATTACTTCGACGGAGTTGATTTCTTCATCCGGAAAATGAGTGCTCAAGGGTAGGTATTCATCATCAACCGGATTTTCAGCTAGATGATCGGTCAATGCTTGAGCTTTCATAGCTTTGCGAGTGACATAAACAATATCAAATTCTGTGAGCAGGATTTTCCATTTTGCTAATCTCCCTGTGCGCATTGGCTTTTGGAATTTGTACTTCAAAGGATCCAGCCTCTTGATGAGGTAGGTGGTATAAGCCAATAAATAATGTCGGAGCTTTTGAGCAACCCAAGTTAGAGCGCAACAAGTCCTTTCTAACTGAGAATACTTGGCCTTGTAGCTTGTGAACTTCTTGCTTAAGTAATAAATGTCTTGCTCTTTCTTCCCGGTTGCATCGTGTTGCCCGAGAACACACCCAAAGAAGTTTTCTAGCACCGTCAGGTATAAGAACAGAGGTCTCCCTGGTTCTGGTGGGACTAGCACTGGAGGATTTGACAGATATTCTTTGATCTTGTCAAAAGCGTCCTAGAACTCGTCTGTCCATTTGATGGCCACATCTTTTTTCTATATCTTGAATATAGGCTCGCATGTGGAGGTCAACTGAGCGATGAACCTGCTGATGTAATTCAACCAACCCAACAGACTCATGACTTTCTTCTTGGTTCTTGGGGGTGGGAGATCCCGGATAGATTTTATCTTTGTTGGGTCCAGCTCGATGCCCCGTCGACTGACTATAAATCCCAGTAATTTTCCGGATGGAACTCCGAAAGTGCATTTGGCTTGGTTTAATTTCAAATCATATCTGCGCAGGCGTTCGAAGAATTTCCTCAAATGCTGCACATGGTCACTTTGGGTCCTGGATTTAATGATCACATCATCCACGTACACCTCGATCTCCTGATGCATCATGTCGTGGAATATGGCGGTCATGGCCCTCATATAAGTTGCCCAGGCGTTCTTTAAACCAAATGGCATGACCCGATAACAGTTTGTTCCCCAGGGTGTAGTGAAAGCTGTCTTTTCTGCATCCTCTTCATCCATCAACACCTAGTGATATCCGGCATAGCAATCAACAAAAGACGGCACCTCATGTCTGGCACAATTTTCAACTAGGATGTGTATGTTTGGCAGTGGAAAATTATCTTTGGGACTTGCTTTATTCAGATCTCGGTAGTCGACACATACTCGGACCTTTCCGTCCTTTTTAGGTACCGGAACCACATTGGCCAGCCAGGTGGTGTATTGGACCACTCGGATTACTCCAGCCTTTAGTTATTTTGCGACCTCTTCTTTGATCTTGTCACTCATGTCTATTTTAAATTTCCTCTACTTTTGTTGGACAGGCGGATGACCGGGGTAGGTTGGCAATTTGTGTACCACCAAGTCCATACTTAGTATGGTCATGTCGTCGTAGGACCAAGAAAACACGTCTTTGAATTCAAATAGGATTTGAATCAAGGCGTCTCTAGTCTTTTCATCCGTGTGGACACTTATCATGGTTTCTCGAATCTCTTCTTCATTGCCCAAGTTAACGAGTTCCGTTTCGTTTAAGTTTGGCTTAGGCTTATTCTCAAACTGTTCCAATTCTCGATTTATTTCTCTAAAAGCCTCTTCTTCATCATATTCCAGTTCTTGATTCATTATTTCGAGGTTAGGCGGCGTATTAAGATCAGAGCATGAAGTCCGCAAGCATGTCATGTTTTTTAAAGCCACTTTATTAGGACTGAAAAATAAGAAAACATAAACAAAAATCAGGAAGAATAATAGACGATGAAATTTTTGATTTCATTTCATTGAATTTGAACATAGGAGGGTTTACATAGTAATTTAAAGGCAAGAATTTAAAAACACTTGAGTTACACCTTGAAATAACTCATAGTGCAAAAAAGGATGGCAAAAGCTGAACTACCGGGACTCCCGCCTGACGGGGAATGGAGTAGCCTTCCAGTTTTTCAACTTGGCGTCATGCCCCATATACCGCACTTCGGCAGTGCTGGAGCCTTCTCCTGGTCGAACCATATGGGCCTCATATAATATCTGTCTCATTGCTCCGCATATTTCTTCGATTTCTTCGGCCGTGAAAGCCTCTTCCTCTTCATCCACATATTTTGGCTTGACAAATGATGCGGTGATGTGTGGGATCGGCTTAGCCAATACCCAACCATTTTTCTTACGTTGATCAGCCCATCGTTCATCGTCGGGAGTAGCTTGAAACCCTATGCCAAAGAACTTTTTATTGGCAGACAAAGTGATGGGCTCTTTAATGCCTTGCAAGGACAACCCGAGCCCTTTTCCAGGTGTATACCCATGTTTAATCATGTCGTTAGTGACCATAATTGATGCGTTTGATAAGAAGGGTTGAGGTCACGGAGTTCCTTCTTCATGCTGGTCCGCAACCACAATCTTGAAAGCTTGGTAGACTATGTGCTCGCTGCCCTCTCTTGCTTCCAGGCATGGGGCTGACGGGTCCCTATAAATAGATTGCTCGTCTTCCCCATGGACTACAATTTCCTGGTCTTCATATTCGAACTTAATCATCTGGTGGAGAGTAGATGGCACTACCCCTGCTGCATGGATCCAAGGCCTTCCCAAGAGATAGTTGTAGGAAGTATCCATATCCATGACCTGGAATGTCACTTCAAAATCAACAGGGCCGATTTTCAAGAATCAATCTCCCCGATCTTGTCTCTCTTGATACCATTGAATGCCCGGACGCACACATTGTTGGGCCTAATTCTCTCAGCCCCAATCTCCATTCTTTGTAGGGTCGAGAGAGGGCAAATATCAACCCCAGATCCACCGTCCATCATAACTCTTTTCACATAGTAACCTTCATATTTAACAGTTAGGTGGAGAGATTTGTTGTGGGTGGACCCTTCCGGGGGCAAGTCATTCTTGCTAAATGAGATCCGGTTGACTTCAAAAAATCGCTTTGCCATTCTTTCCATTTGCTCGACTGTGGTGTTGGCCGGAACGTATGCTTCGTTAAGGGTTTTGATCAGGATCTTCTGATGCTCGTTTGAATTTACCAGCAAGGATAGAAGTGAGACCTGAGTGGGGGACTTTCTGAGCTCCTCGATTATGGCGTATTCAGCGGTTTTCATATTCTTGAAGAATTCTTCTGCCTCTCCGGCACTGATCGAACTTTTAGGCGGAAAGCGTTTCAGCTTGCTTTGGTTTAGTTCTTCCGGGTCGAGGTATTTCTCTGATGAGTTTATATCGCCTGTTTCCTCAGTAATCTCTTTCCCTTTGTATGTCACCACCGTCGTGTGGTAATTCCAGGGGACGGCAATAGTATTCTTCATGGGAGTTTGCGACGCGCGGCTAATAACCACGGGCTCATTCAGCCTTGGTGAAATTATTTGCTCCCGCGCCACATACGTCCCTTTCGGCATGTACATTTTTGGGCCATTCATCATCGCCTTGTTGAATTGTAACCTTCTGGGAGGGCTCAACACACTTTGTTCCTTCCTGCGTGCCTTGGGGATGTAAAGGACAGCGTCTTTAGCGAGTCCCCTATTTATTTCAGCCTCAGCCTTTTCCGTGACCTGGGGGACGGTGTTACTCTTATTTATCTCTTTGAATGGTTTGGGTGCCGCCTTGGGCTTTCTTTCCACATCTGCGATGGCGATTATGTCCTTTAGAGCTGAATCAAAATCCTGGTCCTCGCAAATCATGCCGATGACGGGCCTATGATTGTGAGTGGGCAGTGGATTGTTCATCACATTGGGAGCTTCTTCGTCCCTTAACACCACTTTCTTTTGTTCTATAAGGCTTTCCACGGACCTTTTGAGGGTCCAACAATCCTCCGTGTCATGCCCTTTTTCTCCAGAATGGTAAGCACAACTGGTACCCCGTCTATATGATGGTGATTGAGGATTCTGCCCGTTCGAAGGTACGGTTGCAGGAGTCCCATCTGGACCAACTTTGGGAAGAGGCTGGAATACGGCTCTCTGATGGGAGTGAAATTAAGTCTCCTTGGTGGTTCTCGGGGATAGGCATTGTACAGGTAGTTGTTTTGAGGAGGGCGTGAATTATATGGAGCTGGGGGACGATGGTTATTTTTTGGAGGTGGAGTTCTATTCTGATTGTATTGTTGTTGCGGCCTGTGATGTGGCTGAGCATTCATTACCGCATAGGGAAAAGGGGGCGTAGCATAAGCTGCGTCTTGGTGAGGATAGTAATGTTGGGAAGCTTTGGGAAATGGACGTGGGTATTGTCGAAGCTTCCTGACATCGGAAACCATCATGGCCCCTTCTTCTCTCTTTTTCGTGTTGGCTGCACTCCTGGATCCACTTTGGATGGCTTGAGAGGTTGCTCTTATGGCATATTGGCTCAGGATACGACCAGCTTTTAGACGATTCTCCACCATTTCTCCAATTTTGATTGCTTCCGCAAATGGTTTGCCCATGGTGGACATCATATTTTGGAAGTAACCAGCTTCCTGTGCTTGTAGAAAGATGTCGACCATTTCAACCTCATCCATCGGAGGTTTGACCCTGGAGGCCTGCTCGCGCCATTTGATGGCGTACTCTCTGAAACTCTCTGAGGATTTCTTTTTGAGATTGGATAGAGAGTTCCTATCGGGAGCGATGTCCACATTGTATTGGAATTGTCGGACAAAATCCCGTGCCAGGTCATCCCATATGTGCCAGCGGGATATATCCTGGTCCATGTACCATTCTGATGCAATCCCCGTCAAGCTTTCTCCAAAATATACCATGAGAAGTTCCTCCTTCCCACCTGCTCTGTGAGCTGGTTGCAGTACCTTTTCAGATGGGCTATGGGGTCCCCATGTCCGTCATATTTTTTGAACTTGGGGGTCTTAAACCCGAGAGGCAAATGGATGTGCGGGAAAATGCACAAGTCTGCATAGGAGACACTTTTGTACCCGCTCAGCCCCTGTATATTTTTGAGGCTCTGTTCAATACTCTTTATTTTTCGAGTTATTTCTTCGTGCTCGAGGATTTTCTTATCCTGTCCCAAAGTGACCTCAGGCGGAGTTTGTTGGGGATATGCATTGGGAGTAGCATGAGCGGTATCCTGATGGACGGATGGTGTTTGGAATGTGAATGCTGGCGGCTTTATACTTGGCCCGGAGATAGTTGGTGGAGCCGTGGTGGAGATTGGTGGTGTGGTGAAGATGTTGGAAGACACACCAGAAAAAAAAGCCTGGGGGCGAACCTCAGAAGGCCTTCCAGCAAAGTGAGCCGACATAGTTGGATATCCAAATGGCGTGGCTGGGTAGCTTATGTGGATGTTGAACGTCCCGCCTGCCCTGGGGATTATCTCTGGGAAACCCGGGATGGTACTGGGTGGTTCCCTACCATTGGACCATGCGTCCCACATTTCCAGCATGCGGCAACGCATAGTCCTGGTCTCTTCAGCTGTTGCTGACTCAGACGTTGGGATGGCTGGATTTAGGTCTTCCATGGAAGAGTTGATGATTGGAAAGTGACTTTTAGACGTCATTTCTATGCTCTCTTTTGATCTAGTGAAGTAAGGATGGGAAGCCAGGTTACCGCAAGACCAACCACCTCAAAATAACTTTTAGATTGAACCAACAAAATGTTAGGTTGAAGCATTTATCACATAGGCAATCGCACGTTTGGGGTATGCAATGCACCTGAGCAATTTAAACGCTTTTCTATATGTTTTTGCAAAAGTTGTGTACTTCATCCCGGCTTTATTTCTAGGCTTTGCCCTTTTTATCATTCTTACCCTTCTTCTGTTATTGTTTTCGCTCTTTTATGCCTCGCTCGGTTTCTTTTCTTATGATTATGATCGAATCCTATGTGGATTGCCTACGTATCACGGCGCCACGTGAATCAGATCATCACGTAGTTCATGCTAGCAAAACCCAAAGGACAGAAATACATATTTTTCTAAAAGCTTCATTCTAAAAAATTTCATTCACTAAATAAAACACTTCTGATTACAGAAAAATTGTAGCCCACTTTCGGAATTTCAAAGCTTGCAAAACAGACTCGACACATATTTTATAAAAACTACTGTGGACTCAGACATGACTATAACTAGAACAATGAAATACAGACTCGAAAAACATCAAAAATACATCAGTGCTTCCGTTGCTCCAGGGGCCGGTAGGGCATCATTCGGCCTTGCCACGGGCCTGCGTGCTATGTCTTGCTGGAGGCGGTAAAGGTCGTCCATTATCTTGTGGACGAAGATCATAACCGTTGAGAAGAAGGTGGTCCAAGTCATATCTTCACATTCCTGGCATCTGGTGACGATGTAGTCAGCTATCTCTTGGACCCTTCGCCTGATGATACCCTTTTCTTGAAGTAGGCGCCCGATTTGCTGGGATCTCGCCTCTAAAGTCTGGGTGTCTTTGTGACTCTGCTCTTGCCATTGTTGCAACTCTTTTTCTAACTGAGCCATCATGGCATAGCATTGTTCCCTCTCTGTCTTAAATTTTTTACCTGTTTGGCCATTTCGTTCTCGAGGACGACCAACTTTTCCTTCAAGCCTATGACTTCCTGGTCATATTTCCTTTTTAGTCTCTGGACAAACTCTGTTCTTTCCTCTGCACTTCTTGTTAATCTTGCCCGAGCTCCGGCCAGTTCTTCTTTAGCTTTGTCTAGATCATTTCCATAGCTGCACACTTTATGCCTCAGGCTGTTGATAAGCCTTTCATCAGTTCTGCTTCTCTATGGGTTCTCAGTAGCTGTTTTTAATTCCTGTATCTGGGCCGGAGAACTTCATTTTCTTGGGCTAATATGTTTTTATCCCCTTCAATTGTTGCAGTATGTAGAATGTTTTCAATCTTGATTTCCCTGACCTGGGCTTCCAACTTGCTTATGGTGGCTCGGTAGCTGTTCTTACTTTCTAACCAAGCCCAATACTTTTGTGTTTTCTTGGTGAATTGTTGCACGTGGGGTCTCTTTGCGGGTCGTTCTTGCTCTTGATGCTCCCTGCCTCTTATGCCATACCAAGAAGTGTAGGCGGGCTCCACTTCCCCTTTGGATAATCTCTCACCCGAGTTTGAGGTTCTAAAAACCTGCACTCGTTCCAGATTTGACAGACCCTGCCTTCAGGAAATGCAGCTCTCGGGCATAACTCAATGGCTTGTGGGCTTAAATCCTTGTCATGGGACACACCCTGTTGTCTCCCCAACTGGCGTAAGACCCGGTGTGGGCCATATGGCTGAATTCTTCGCAGGCCCATTAACAAGATATAGCAAACCTCAGCAGACATATTGATAACCTCGCTGACAGGGAGCCACCCGAACGTCCACTCGATTTGGTTGGCAGTCAGTGAACTCAAGTATGAGTGCCAGGATTCCGTGCCCTCCGAAAATTTGTGGCCTTTTACCCGAGTACCATGTTCCTCGATGCAATTCAAACCGGTTAAGCCGTAGTTCATGTAGCCTGGGCGGTGACAGAGGTGCTCGATCAGCCAGATTTATAAAAGCAGGTTGCACCCCTCAAAGAACTTTCCCCCAGATTGGCAAACTGTCAGAGCACGGTAAATCTCGGATAAGACCATCGGTATAAGTGTGCCATTAGATTTTTTCATCATGAAATCTTCCATTCCCACAAGCCCGATGTCTATGCATCCGTCACTTCTTGGGAAAATCAAGGTGCCCAAGAATGCTACCACAAAGCTAGCCCCCGGCGGGCTTCCCATTTAGCCTGATCTTTGTGACTTAGACCAGTGTTGTTAGCCTCATAACCCTGGGGATCTCCATAAAGTTTGTAAAGAAAATAGAAAGTGAAGAAACCTCGGATAGGTGTGGGTCTTGGACGTCCCGACTAATGTTCAACAGATCCAAAAACTTATGTGGAGTCACTGCCCTGGGTGCCACTGGGTACCGACTTCTAAGATTGTCATTAAGACCAACATACCATGCTATTTCCTCTAGCGTAGGCATCAATTCAAAATCTGAAAAGTGGAACACGTTGTGGGCGAGATCCCAAAACGGTACTAGAGCCTTAACGATGTCCAACCTCGGCTTGATTTTTAAAAGACCAGTAAGTCCCTCTAAAGCTTTCATAACAGACTTTCTACTAGCTTCCCCCAAGTCGCTCCACCACATATGGAGTCCTAGAGGGATTTCCTCGACTACCCTGAAGGGAATGTTTTCAACTGTATTCATCCTGCACATTCGTTTTTTGATTAAAACCACAAAAATTTTGAAAAGTGTTATTTTTTGCAAAGGGTTTTGTAATAAAGAAAAATGGATCATCTTTGCGAATACGGCCCTTTAATACTTTGGGTAGTAAGTTTTTTTTAGGCTGTGTTTGCGAATTAGGTCGAAATTTAAAGACAAACCACATGCGGCCACTTTTGCAAAAACGGCCTTCTGGTGCCCTACTTGGGCGATCAGGCTACAATTGTGTCACCTAATTTTATTTAGGGCTATAACCTTTGATTTTTAAAAAAAAAAATAGAGCTGGACCCGATGATAGTTTCCTACGTATCCCACACCCGTGAGAATCAAACAATGCGTAGTTCGGAAAAATCCTAACTGATTAAAATATACACCCACTCATTTTGTTTGGGAATATTATTTTCAGAAATTTTGGCAGAGTTTCGGGATAAATGGGGATTTTTCAAAACAGGGTGAATTTTCTATCGTACCTCACTCTTGGTTTTTCTATTCATTTTTTTTATTCTAGCCGGTCAATACACAAGCTGAAACAAATAAATGCATACGTAACAGGTAAGATGCATCAGGGTAGTCTTCATTTCGGGTACACCAGTTCTAGATGGACCCAACCCCTGTGTTGAGTCCCCTAAGTCAAATGCACATGATGCAGATAATCGTTCCTCCTAGGGATCCGACATGAGGCTATGTTATACTAAGTTTAAACCCTGGGGTTTTGTTCTAGACCAGGCTTACCCGAGCGGACAGCTCGAGCCGAGGTCGGGGCAGCGTACCGGGAATACAGAAGCTTCACCGGCTTTGCAACTTGTCCGTACCTCGTTCTAAAATTTGGATATGACTCTAACAGAAAAGAAGTCACACGAAGTGCACACTTCCCAGATGATTTAGAAGAATCAGAGAGAAGAAGGGTTTCAACACAGTTTATATACAGTTCAGATAATATCAAAGCGGTAAAAAGCGAAATTTAGCACGTTAGGTTTAAACATGTAAAAATCAGATAATAAATCCAAATAAAACAGTTTATTCTAAGCTCGAATTCTTGAACCTTGAACCAGAGATTCTGGGTTCGATCCCCAGCAGAGTCGCCAGAGCTATCACACCTCCTTTTCCACCCGCGGATTAGTGAAGGGATAGTAAGAGAGTTTTTCCAATTAAAGTGACATTATTTGATTTTGGGACTTATTATTATTTTAGAGTCGCCACCCGGATTTTTGACGAGGCTCTAGGACATCGTTTTATTTTAAAATCCCAAACCGAGGAAATTTTGACTCTGTTTTGATTTGTCCGCAACCATAAATCCGAGTAAGGAATTCTGTTAACTCGGGAAAAGGTGTTAGGCACTCTCGAATTCCGTGGTTCTAGCACGGTTGCTTAACTATTAATATTTGGCCTAAATTATTTGATTGTGCGTTTTTGCCTATTGTGCGTTTCACCTCTTTAAAAATTATCCTCTTTTGATAAGTATGGATTTATCTTGAAAACAAGTCACGAGAACGTGCACTTGTTATGATTTTGAACGTATTACAATTACGCCACATGAAATGCACCCGTAACCGCAACACGTAATTTTATTATGATTTGAAATTTGAAGACGGGGACATGAGTTGTCGAACCCGAGTGTAGTTTAGGGTAATTTTGAGGTAATGATCGATTTTTGTCTAATTTCAAACTAAAGGTATTCATTCTACCTAAGTATTGCCTAAAATAATGTCCAATAGCCTAAAGATAACATGTTTCGGGCTATGGCCATATTTTAGCCCCAAATTATTTCAACTATTTTGGCCAATCCTAATTGTGTCTAATTAACAAGAAGGGATACGTATAATTTGAACTAAAATCACTAGGGATAAGCATAATAGGAACGTTTGCACAAAACATAACCAGAATCTGCGTTTTAGTGTTATTTTCAGTCATCATTTTTAAAAAAAAAATTCACTCATATACATTAAAAGATTTGCCAAATTTTGTACAAGTAAATCACCAGATTTTCAAGGATGCAGATTGTCAAAAGTGAATACTTGGTGTTTGAATTTTGCAGTCTAGGCCTAATGTATAGGTTCTTCTATCAGTCTGAATATGAGCATGTGTCACTTGAATTGAAACTATTTTGTAAAGAATATTTTACATACGCTGATTTCAGAGAGTTTACTAGGTGCGAAATGAATTAGGCATGATTAACTCTACCTTACATTGATGGTAACTATAATCGTGATAACCATTTTTCAAATCAGCGTGTTTATAAAAATCCTATACATGCCAGCTTAGATATATACTCAACTTCCTACTATTGTCATGCTATTTTAGAAGACAGGGATTGGATTATAAATTCACTAATAAAAACAACCTACTTTTCAGAAGAAAAAAACATGAATAGTAAGCAGAATTTAAATATATACAGTCCAGTCTTTAATTACAATAATTCTGAAAATGAATTTAAACTACTGCCATCTAAATACATTTTTAAGAAAATGGAAAAAAACTTTAAAAAAAGAATTTTTTTAGCTAATTTGCCTAACTTGAATTCCCTTAAGGCTATACATTTGTGCCTTCCTTTGGAATATGTAAACACCCCAATTGATTGAGTTTTATGCAACTACCAAAACCAAACTGACCATGGAAAGGTCAATTTTAATTCTTATAATGCTTGTGTTCAA
>ML427336.1:0-21207 GCA_005239525.1 Nicotiana knightiana | reverse complement strand
TTTTTAAACTAATCTAAACTACTTAATTAATTTAAATTAACTTAAAACTCCACAAAAATGTATTAATTAATTCTAACTCAGTCTAATTAGAGATTGATTGGTAAATAAATTAAGGATGAAACAATTAATTTGACACTTATATATTTTAAAAGAAAAAGTCAATTTTCACAATTTGTTCGAAAAAATGACTAAATTTAGCAATTAGTTATTAAAACTACATTACATCAAATAATCATCATCTGTTTGTTATTTTATTCAATTAATTACACATAATGAATATATAATTCCTTGATAATAATGATTCACCTAATTACGCAAATTTAAATAATTTTAAAGGACGAATTATGAATATGCAATGCAAAATAAATTCACAATTAACACTAAAATTCAACAAAAATTTGTGAAATTAATTTATTTTATTGAATTTGTAGAAGTATATGGTGGGTGAAAAATCACATGCTCACAAGGCCAACCTTAAGGAACTATGTGTTCCTATATCACCCCAAACTCCTCCAAACCTCGAACTACCCGTCCCCGCAAGCTATAAATCAGTAAAATCAACCACAGGAAGTCTCATTTAGGGGCACGGGGTTCTAGAACACAAAATGACCGGTCGGGTCGTCACATTCTCCACCTCTTAAACAAACGTTCGTCCTCGAACGAGTCTAGAATCATACCTGGAGTGCTGAATAAGTGTGGATATCTGCTCCGCATGTCCGCCTCGGACTCCCAAGTCGCCTACTCGACTGGTTGGCCCCTCCACTAGACCTTTACAGCGGAAACCCTCTTGGACCTCAACTGGCGATCCTGCTTGTCAATGATAGAAACTGGCTCCTCCTCATAACCCAATCTCTCGTCTAGATGAATGGAGCTGAAGTCTATCACGTGAGAGAAGTCGACATGGTACCTCCGGAGCATGGACGCATGAAAGACCGGATGAACTCCTGATAAACGGGGAGGTAAAGCGAGCTCATAAGCAACCTCCCCAACTCGCCTCAACACCTCAAATGGACCTATAAACCTTGGGCTCAGCTTGCCCTTCTTTCCAAACCTCATAATACCCTTCATCGGCGAGACTTTCAATAGATCTTCTCCCTGACCATAAATGATACATCACGCGCCTTCTGATCCGCGTAACTCTTCTGTCTGGACTATGTTGTGTGAAGCCTCTCCTGAATCAACTTTACTTTCTCCAAAGCATCCTTCACCAGATCGGTGCCATATATCTTAGCATCGTCAGGCTCAAACCACCCGATGGGAGAACGACATCGCCGACCATAAAAGGCCTCAAATGGAGCCATCTCAATACTGGACTGATAACTGTTATTATAAGCAAACTCGGCCAAAGGCAAGAAATGGTCCCACTACCCTCCAAAGTCAATCACACATGCTCTGAGCATGTCTTCCAATATCCGAACTGTCTGCTCCGACTGCCCGTCGGTCTGAGGATGGAATGATGTGATGAACTCTACCCGGGTGCCTAACTCACTCTGTATTGCTCTCCAGAAGTGCGAGGTGAACTGAGGACATCGATCCCTTATAATGGACACAGGCACACCATGCAACCAAACTATCTCTCGAATGTAGATTTGGGCCAACCTCTCTGAAGTATAGGTAGTAGCTACTGGAATGAAATATGACGACTTGGTCAACCTGTCCACAATAACCCAAACCGCATCAACCCGAGGCAACCCAACTACGAAGTCCATAGTGATGCGCTCCCATTTTGACTCAGGTATAGGCATCTGCTGAAGTAGGCCTCATGCCCTCTGGTGATCATACTTAACCTGCTGGCAATTTAGACATCTAGCCACATACTCCACTATGTCCTTATTCATCCGCCTCCACCAGTAATGTTGCCTCAGGTCACGATACATCTCTGTAGCACCAGGGTGAATAGAATACCGGGAACTGTGTGCCTCCTCTAGAATCCTCTACCTCATGCCTTCAACATTAGGAACATATAAGAGACCCTGAAGTCTCAGAACACCATCCTCTCCAATGGAAACCTCCTTGGCACCACCCTGTAACACCGTCTCTCGGAGAACTTCCAAGTGCGGATCCTCAAACTGCCGAGCCTTGATCTCCCCCAATAATGAAGACTGCGCAACAACACATGCAAGAACTCGGCTGGGCTCTGAAAGGTCCAACCTCACCAGGAGATTAGCCAAGGATTGAATGTCTAAAGCTAGAGGTATCTCCTCTGCTGAAATGAAAACCAAGCTACCCATACTCTCCGCCTTCCTGCTTAAGGCATCTGCAACCACATTCGCCTTGACCGGATGATAAAGAATAGTAATGTCATAATCCTTCAGCAACTCAAGCCATCTACGCTGCCTCAAATTAAGATCCATCTGCTTGAACAAGTGCTGCAAACTGCGGTGGTCTGTATAAACCTCACAAGGCACCCCATACAAGTAATGCCTCCAAATCTTAAGAGCATCAACAATCGCCGCCAGCTCCAAATAATGCACATAGTAATTCTTTTCATGAACCCTCAGCTGACGTGAAGCATGTGAAATAACTCGCTCCTATTGCATCAATACACATCCCAAACCAACGTGTGAAGCATCGCAATAAACTATATACATCCCCGAACCGGAAGGCAACACTAGAACTAGTGTTGTGGTCAAGGCTGTCTTGGGTTTCTGGAAGCTCGCATCACACTCGTCGGACCATCGGAATGGGGCACCCTTTTGGGTCAATCTAGTTAGAGGGGCTGTAATGGATGAAAAACCCTCCACAAACCGACGATAATAACCTGCCAGTCCCAAGAAGTTCCTGATCTTTGTCGCTGAGGTAGGGCGTGGCCAACTCTGAACTGCCTCAATCTTCTTAGGATCCACCTTGATACCCTCTCCGGATACCATATATCCCAAGAATGCCACAGAATCTAACCAGAACTCACACTTGGAGAACTTAGCATACAACTTTGGTTCCCGCAAGGTCTGGAGCACAACTCTCAAATGTTGCTCGTGCTCCCCGAGGCTACTTGAGTAGATCAGAATCTCATCAATAAAGACAATGACACAAGAATCAATATAAGACCTGAACACCCTATTCCTCAAATCCATAAATGTTGCGGGGGCATTAGTCAAGACAAACGACATCACTAGGAACTCATAATGACCAAAGCCTGTACGGAAGGCAGTCTTCGAAACATCCGAGTCTCGAATTTTCAACTGATGGTACCCTGATCTCAAGTCAATATTAGAAATCACCCGAGCACCCTGCAACTAGTCAAACAAATCATTGATATGTGGAAACGGGTACTTGTTCTTAATGGTGACTTTGTTCAACTGGCGGTAGTCAATACACATCCACATAGTCCCATCCTTCTTCTTCACAAATAACACTGGAGCACCCCAAGGCGATAAACTCGGTCTGATAAACCCCTTAGCTAACAACTCCTTAAACTGTTCTTTCAGTTCCTTTGGAGACATACAGTATGGGGAATAGATATAGGATGGGTTCCTGGAGCTAAGTCAATGCAAAAATCAATGTCACGATCCGGTGGCATGCGTGGAAGGTCTGAAGGAAATACATCTGCAAACTCTCGAACTACTAGCACTGAATCAATCGTCAGTTACTCGGTGATGGTGTCCCTCACATAAGCAAGATAATCCAAACAACCCTTCTCGACCATACGTCGAGCCTTCAGGAAAGGAACAACCCGACTAGCTGCACTGACTGAGGAACCTCTCCACTCCAATTTTGGCAACTCAGGCATGGCTAGAGTAACCGCTCTGGCATGGAAATCTATGACAGCGTGATAAGGGGATAACCAATCCATGCCCAAGATGGCCTCAAAATAAGTCATATCAAGTAATAGGAGGTCCGCTCTGGTCTCGAACCCAGTAGATGTAAGCACACAGGACCAATAAATCCGGTTCACAACCACAGAATCGCCCACAAGAGTGGACACATAAAAAGGAGTACCCAAGAACTCACGAGGAATATCCAGGAAATGAGAAAATAGGACGGATACATATGAATAATTGGATCCTGGATCAAATAATACCGATGCATCCCTACCGCATACCGAAATAATACCTGTGATCACGCCATCTGAGGCCACTGCATCTGGTCTGGCGGGGAAAGCATAGAATCTGGCTGGAGCACCGAATAAATGACCTCCACCCGAGTGGACAGGAGCTGGCTGGGCTCCCCCTGCCTGGCCGCCACCCCTAGGACGACCTCTACCAGCCTGCCCTCCACCTCTAGGTGGCCGGACAGCCGATACTGAAATCATAGGCTGGTGACTCTGCTGCACTGCCTTGCCCCGAAGCCTGGGAAAAAACCTCTTCATGTGACCTGGATCCCACACTCATAACAATCTCTCGGCACCATAGCCTGCTGCCCTGAAGAAGAACCCTGAATAGCTGGAGGGTGGTATGAACTCTCTAGCATAGCACTGGAATAAGAGCTGGAAGATCCCTGATGACCAGAATACCGGCCGGAGGAACCCTGAATGGCTTGTGGGCGATAAGAACTCTCAGACATTGTGCTAAAATAAGGCCTCACCGGAGCACCTCGAGGAGGTGGTGGGGGTGCTGAATTTAGAGGCCTACTAGACTGGCCCTTGCCAAACTGACCTCTGCCCCTAGCTGGACCTCTAAAATCCACAAAAAATTGAGCTCTCTTATATTGTTGTCCCTGCTCTCTACTCCTCAATCGATAGTCCTCAATCCTATGAGCAATCTCTACTACAAGCTGATAAGGAGTCCTCATCTCCACCTCTCGGGCCATGTTGGCCCTAATACCTGAGTTCAACCCAACTACAAATCTCCACACTCTCTCTGCGTCAGTAGGAAGTATCATAAGTGCATGCCGAGACAGCTCAGACAACCTAGCCTCATATTCGGTCACTGACATATGACCCTGCTCTAGCTGCTCAAACTGATAACGCAGATCTTCCCTCTCAGGGGGTGGAATATATATGTCCACGAATAGCTGAGTGAACTTCTCCCAAGTGATAGGAGGAGAATCCGCCGGTCTGCAAAGAACATAAGACTGCCACCATCTACGGGCTCTGCCCTCTAGCTGGAAAGTAGTGAAGTCAACTCCATGGGACTCCAGTATCCTCATATTTTGCAGTCTGTCCCTGCAACTGTCAATAAAATCCCGAGCATCCTTATGGCGCTCGCCTCCAAAGACAGGAGGGTGCAGTCTCGTCCATATATCTAATAGCTTTTGCAGATCGCCGTCCGCAGCTGGTCTGGGTTCAGGTGCTGCTGCTGCTGCTACTGGCTGAACCCCACCCATGGGCGGTGTACCCGAGGTCTGATAAACTTCAGCTGCATATCCTGCGGCCTGGGTAGTAGGGGTATGTGCTCCCCCTCCTGCCTGAGATGTGTTCGGGTCCGCTGGAAATAAACCACCCTAAGTCATAGTATCAATGAACCGCATCATACGGCCCATGACCTCCTGAAAATCCAGCGCCGTCATGAAGTCCAACGGGACAAGATTTGTTGCAGGCGCCTCGCCGACCTCCTCAGTGATAGGATCTTTCACTGGATCCACTGGCGGTGAAACTAGGCAGCTCTGGGATGCCCTCGCCCCCTACCTCGGGCCGGTACCATCCCCCGACCTCTGCCACGGCCTTTGACGACTGGGGAAGCTGCCCCTCCCGGGGCCAGAAAGTTGGTTGTGCGCGTCCTCACTATCTACAAGAGAATAGAAGAGTGAGATTTAGCATACCATAAACTGCAGGATAGAAGATGAATAAAGAAAGATTTCCTAACACCCTATAGCCTCCCAAAGATAAATACAGACGTCTCTGTATCGATCCGTATGACTCTATTGGGTTTGCCCGTAACTCATGAGACCTACGTAAACCTAGAGCTCTGATACCATGTTGTCACGACCCGAATCCTTATCCAGGTCGTGATGGCGCCCAACACCGTTGTTAGGCAAGACAATACTAATTATCTAGTGAATCTAGTTTGTTTTCTATTAAATACTTCTCTTATCTCAAAATAATTTAGCCACTACGCATGGAATATAACGTATAGTATGGAAATTAAGTTACGAAGACCAAAAATCAACTTTAATCAATTACATCACCAAAATAATAGTCTACCGATGTGAGCATGTGATTTTTACTCGCCGTATCGTCCTATAAAAATCCCAATAAATCAATTGATTTTATGAATATTGATTGATTCTTCAGTAATTAATTGTGAATTATCTGCATTGCTTGCATATCCATAATTCATCTTTCAAAATCATTGAAATTCTGCATTATGAAGTTATTGGTTATAATTATTTAAATGGTAGACAAATGACGAATACCCAACGTAATGTGGTTTTTAATAACTAATTACTACAGAAATTAATCATCTTTTATTCGATAAAGCACGGGTTGAATTAGGAATATAGAATTGGTCGTGTCATTCTTGATTAATCTGTAAATAAATAAGGATTAAGTTAATTACTACATTCCTTGGTTTAAATTAGAGTTGAAGTTAATTAATTGATTTTTGGTTAAAGAAAGTTAAAATCAGACCGGGGCCAGAGCTGCCCAGGCCCAAATCCTTTCTCCCTAAACACCAAACAACCCAGCCCAAACCCCTTAACCCGGCCTGTCCCCCATAATAACCAAACGACACCGTTTCGCCCCCATTAAACCCCAGTCGTTGGATCATTTCGATCCAACGGTTCCGAACCCCACACCTATGAGCTATATATATGTCCAAATCAAACCCCACCACCTTCATTTCACAAATCTTAACCCCCCTCCACCCGGCTCTCTCTCTCTCCTCTCTCTAAAAACCCTAGCCGCCCAAGAATCCCCCCGTCGTCCGGCCACCGGACCTCCTCCAATAAACCCCAAACCTTCACCCTATGGTCTTCTCCGTCCCCTTAACCCCATCCCACCGTCAGCTTCCCTAAAACCCCACTCGAATCCCGTCAATTCCAGATCTAAGAAGTGGTCAGAACTGTAATGTTTGCTAATGGCGAATCCGGGTGACTCTGTGACTCAAACTCACATGAGTCGATGGCTTTTGACAAGATCCGTCGATTCATGTGAGTAAAAGTCACTTTTGAAAGTCGCCGTAGTCCGGCTTAACTCCGGTTAGTCGCCAGAGTTCGCCCAAACCCCTCGAACGGGTATTTCCATTTCTTTTCTATATTTGTCAGCATAAATAAGCCCTAGATGCTTACTAATTCCCTGTATTTTTCCTTNTGTTAGTAAAAACAGCCCCTATTGTTTGTTTTTGTTCATGTTTTGTTGTTTTGTTCATATTTTGTCGTTTGATTTAGCCTTGATTTTGATGCCTATGATTAGTCTCAGTTATATGATTAACTTCCAATTAATCACAGTTTACATTTCAACTTTTAGTTTAAGATTGGTATATTCAACTAACTCAAACAAACTGACTCCTCCTAGGTTCAAGTGGAACTTAAACATGTTTAATACAAGAAAACTGACTAATTTTAACAAATTAATTAACTCTCATTAATCGACCAAAATCCTAAACAAGTTGAAATCAGTCAATAATGAGAAATTAATGAACCAATTAGGCTAAAACTCAGTTCTAAAACAATGTTTAGTCATGATTTAACCTAGACTTATCAAGACTAATTTAGTTAACAATAATTTCCCACAATCACTTGTTTAATAGATTAACCTAGTCTAATAGTCTCTTAAAAAACTAATTAAGTCCTAAGACATGTCCAGGACAACTAGTTAGGATTAATTAGCTAACCTGATCTTAATGAATTAACCAAGCTTCTGATTTCAGATCATTAGTTTGAATTAGTCAAATTGAATCAGTATTGACTTGGGTTAAGAAGTTAATTGGCCCAAATTGATTAACAAGTTAATATCTAATGATCCTAGTTAAGTAGAAGGCTAACTAGAGTTAACTAACCAAAGTCCAAGTAATAACCCAAGTGAGTTTAACCCTGATTACCCAATGGTAAATTCAGGGACTCCAAGGGGGTATATTAGTTAATGTAGTTAGGAAATCAGAATTTTAAGGATAGAAAGGTCTTTTGATAAGAAATAATGTTCAAGAAGATAAGGTTAGATAGTTGTACATGTACTATTTCAGCCTAATAGGATAAGGAATATCCTCAAAAGATGCTAACCTGAATTTCCCTATATATAGACTAGGATATTCAGATGATAGAGAGACTTTTTTTCTGGACATTCTTGAGTTGTTAGGATAGAATCCTCCCCGTTCTCAGAAATNTTTTTGGAAAACAAGTTCATAAAGATATGGCCTAGTTCAGTTGCTATTTTCTCTGTCTGAGTTTTGGGGGTTTTTCTGGAGGTTTTTTTTCTTCTTTAAAGCATTCATACTCAAGATTTTTGGGGGGTATTCTTGCTGGACTGGTTGGTTTTTCTCTGGGGTTTCTGCTATTTGTTGATGATTTCTCTTCTTCCCTGCTGTTATTGTTCCCACTTGACCTTTATTTGGTCAAGTCTCTTTGTTATTCTCTCTCTAAAGGTATGTATCAGTTCATCTCTTCTTAATAAAATTTTGGACTGGAAGTCTCATTTTTCTGCTCATTGTGTAAAACTGGTTACTCTTGACAAATGAAGTTACTGTTCTTGTTTTGATTAAATGTGACTGTGCAGATGTTTTATTCACATTCTGTGAGTATGATAGGCAATGTCTTTGGTGTTAGTATTTCTCCTGTTAGTGCATGATTGTTTGCTTAAGATTATATGTGATAAGTACTCATGTTCCTATATTAGGAAACAAGCTGCATTAAGGTATTGAATCTGACCTCCTCTATGGTCAGATTCCATCAATAAGAATGCAGAAATATGCTTTTCAATTGAGTCTCCTTGGTCAATAAAGAGATTCAACAAGAAAATCTCTAGATAGGTTAGTATTAGCACTAGGGTAGATGAGTTTGACTTATTGATAGTCAAGTTCACCCCACAACAGTGCACAAAACAGTAGTGTAGATGGCTGAAATTCACCCTTTAAAGGGTATACAGCATGTGGTCAAAAGGGCTATAGAGTAGAGAATCTGAACCCTTATATGGTCTGATTCAGTCTCTAAAAAGCCAAGAATAGTCAAAAATGTTCAAATGAATGCTATTTGAAGTGCTGGTATGTTTGTTAGAAAGGTCAAGTAAGTTTGTATCTATGGGTTTGAATCAGACTCTCCTTCATAGTCATATTCAATCTAAAAAAGATACATAAAACTTGTTGCTTTCTTTCTTGCTGAACTTGTGATCACATATCAAAATCTGGTTGTCTCTTTATGTGTGATTACCATAGTAGAATTATCTGTTAAAGACTTCTTGTGATTAATTCCATATCCTTGAAGTCATAATAGAGTCATTTAGCCAACATTAAAAGGGTAGTGAATCTGACCTTTCATAGTGGTCAACTTCACCCCATATTTTAGATATTTAGAGAGTAGTTTATCCCCCTTCGAGGGTATAGAAGTGAGGTCAGTCAAAAGGGCTCTAGTGTATGGAATCTGAACCTCCCAAATGGTTAGGTTTACTCTTTCAACATGCCTAAAATGATCAAGTTAAAGAATTGATAGGACTAAAAGTCCCAAGTACAACAAAAGAAAAATGACAAATCCAGAGGTGAATTGATCCTCTTATGATCATATTCACCCTGAGAAAGTTCCTAAACACTTCTGCCATATAATATGGTTTGAACATAAACATCATCTGAATTAAAATTGACCTTCCTATGGTCAGTTTGGTTATGATAGTTGTATAACACTCAAACAAATGGGGTGTTTGTTTTTTTAATGATTCCAAAGAGAAGACTCAAACGTAAGNTTTAAAATGGTTATCTCAAATTCAGTGGAGTTTTCACACAAATCAGTAGATTGTTTTTCAGTTCACCTTGTGTCTTATAAATTTGCAAAAATCAGTGTATACATGTGCGTGAACTCTAAACTTTAGATACATGAGATTAGTTCGTTAAGAATTGTTAGGGATTACCGGTTCCAAATTTAGTAAAATCGCATAGGGCAAAGTCTGTGTCAGAAATCATTAAAATTCTGGAAAGAATAGAGTAATTCCAGTTTGTCTATAAGTATCAGACTTAGCAAATAACGTATTTAGATATCTGAATTTCATACATATATATATATATATCTGAACGAACGAAGGATATTCTGATTCCCACGTTTTCCATCATGGGCTACAAACAAATTCTTTTCAGAACTAGCAGTTCCATCACACGGAGAACTGACTTAGGATGGCCTGACGTGATAAAACGAGGCTAGATGAGGCCATAGCCTATAAGATGTTCTTTTAGAACAACGAGTATCGTCTAGGAGACCTTCTAGGTATAATGGATACCTTTAGTCCGAAACTTTGATAGAAAAATCCAATATTATACCGAAGCCACCTAATCTACACTCGGGTGTGGCAACTCATGTCCCCGACTCTAATCCAAAAATGTTAATAAGCATGTTGTAAATCACGGGTACATTTCATGTGGCGCGGTTTGCAACATGTCTAAAAATAACAAGTGCACGTCAATCGGGACTTGTATTAAAATAATTCCATAAATGTTAAAAAGCGGATAAAGTAAGAAAGATAGAAGCACAATAGGTTTAAAACATGGAAATAATTAGATAATTAGGCCAAATATTAATAGTTAAGCGACGTGCCAAAACTACGGAACTCGGGAATGCCTAACACCTTCTCCCGGGTTATCAGAATTCCTTACTCAAATTTCTGGTCGCAGACAAATTAAAACAGAGTCAAATTTCCTCGATTTGGGATTTCAATAAATAAATGGTGTCCTGGAACACCATAAAAAATTCGGGTGGCGACTCTGAGATCTAAAACTAAATCCCAAATCCGCATAATGTCACGTAAAGTGGAAAAACTCCCGTATCCAACCCTGTATCGGAAAAAGGAGGTGTGACAACCGATGTGTGTGCCAGGAACTAGTGTCACAAGTCTACAGGCATCTAGTAGAGTAGAATCAAAGAAATAAAGGACTATCTACTGTCTGAGAGGATATAGATAGAAATAGCAAAAGAAAGACTCTGGAATGCTACTAAATGCCATCAGGAGAAGCAGCTCACCGTGAAGCCTTAACCAAGTGAAATCAAGGACGAGCTCTGGGCTGATACCCAGATGCACCTGTCTCAAAACCTATACAATTAAGTACAGAGCGTAGCATAAGTACATATACAATACATACCCGGTAAGTATCCAGTCTAATCTCGAAGAAGTAGTGACGAGAGGTCGACTTGACGCTTACAAGGGTCCAAACAGTATAATTAGATATTATTTAAAATGAATAACAAGTACACGTGAATAGTAAAACAATGAATATTGAGCATAACAACCAAACCTATTTACGTGGCGAAACACCAATATACAATTTACAATTTGTCTTCCCAGACATCTAACAATTTAACAGTCATGACAAATATCAAGAAAATAGTTTGCGCATAATGTGTCGAGGACATACGGTCTGAGCCAACATAATTATAAATGTGCATTGCAGAAGGGTCCAACGGCGTGAACCATAGATGCATCTATTAACCTGCCGTGGCGTACGGATCGCTCCCATGAGAGTACTGGAAAGAATCACTCCACTCGCGGAAAAAAATTTGCGAAGCGATCACACATAAACACAACATTTTTCCTGAAATCCTTTTCCAAAACATTAATTCGTTTGAAATCGTCAAGTTCTAGGATTTCTTGAAAACAAGCTTGCATACAAGGAGATCACCAGGCATATAGTTCAATTAACGGAGTTCACAAGGCATGGTGTAAAGCTAACTACCCGGACATTACAAGAATAGTCACTACGCATGGACTCTCGTCACCTCGTACATACATAGTCCCCACAAATAATGACGCATAATTAGTTACTTCACCTATGGGGACAATTCTCTCTTACAATGTTAGAAAGGAAACTAACCTCGTTTCAAGCCTACTTCCCGGGTCAAGAATGTGCCTGAATCTCTAAATTCGTCGCCCAGGAACTCGAAACTAGCCAAACATTATATAAATCAATCAATCTATGTTCAAAAGTCCACACTTCCCCTATTTAAATAATTATCTCAACCTAGATTGCAAAATCCTAAAATATACCCCCGGTCCCACATTCTCATATTCCGAAAATTTTCAAGATAAATTGTTACCCATAACCTAAGGATCAATAATATATAGTTTTTGGATGATTCCATGACAAGTTTCTTGATTAAATCTTATTTTTGCCATAAACCCTAGGTTTTACTCTAATCCCATGATTTCTACTAATTTTGCGTGTTAATCTACCCAAAACTCAAGTATTAAAATTACTTTTAAGTAGAAATTACTTACCTCACAATTGCTAGGTCGAATCTCCCCTTTGAAAGCTCCCCAAATCGTCCAAATGTGAAAGAAATGGCCTAAAAATGTCTTAGTCCCGCATTTAAAACAACCTCACTGCCTCCAGGGCTTTCGCACCTACGGCTCGAGGACCGCACCTGCGGTCTCGTATCTGCGAGCAAGTGCTCGCACCTGCGGAAGAGGAGAAGAAGGCCAGGGGTCGCACCTGCGGAACAGAGCCCGGACCTGCGGCTCCGCTTCTGCGGGAAAAGGCCCGCTCCTGCGGAAATTGGGCAGCCCCTCTAAGGCCGCACCTGCGAGGCTTCGACCGCTCCTTCGGTCTCGCATCTATGGCTGGTCCTTCGCAGTTGCGGTCGCACCGGATCTGATGCACCGGCAGCTCTTTTAAAGCTTGATTTGCCTCGCACGAATTTCGAATGGCATCCGGGCCCACCCGAGGCCCTGTCCAAATATACCAACAAGTTCTAAATCATAATATGGACTCGCTCGAGCCTTCGGAATGTCCGAAACAACACTAAATCCATGAATCATACCCCAAAACTAACGAAATCCAACTTAAGAACTTTAACTTCTTGAACTCGCTTCCAACATGCCGAAACATACCTATACTACTCGGAATGACACCAAATTTTGCGAGCAAGTCATAAATGACATGAAAGAACTAATCCCGGCCTCGGAATTCCGATCGGACCTCAATAACACAAAAACACGTTCCAAACGTCATTTTTCAAACTTAAGTAATCATTTTTCACTATTTGGCGCCAAAACACTCCCAGATCATCCAACACCCGTTTCGGACATACGCCCAAGTCCGAAATCATCATACAAACCTACTAGAGATTTCAAATCTCGATTCCGAGGTCGTTTACTAAAAATGTTGACCGGACTAAAACTTAGCCTTTAAGGCCAACCTTAAGGAACTAAGTGTTCCTATATCACCCCAAACTCCTCCAACCCTCGAACTACCCATCCCCGCAAGCTAGAAATCAGTAAAAGCAACCACAGGAAGTCTCATTTAGGGGCACAGGGTTCTAGAACACAAAACGACCGGTCGGGTCGTCACATTCTCCACCTCTTAAACAAACATTCATCCTCGAACGGGTCTAGAATCATACCTGGAGTGCTGAATAAGTTTGGATATCCGCTCTGCATGTCCTCCTCGGACTTCCAAGTCGCCTCCTCGACTGGTTAGCCCCTCCACTGGACCTTTACAGTGGAAACCCTCTTGGACCTCAACTAGCGATCATGCCTGTCAATGATAGCAACTGGCTCCTCCTCATAACCCAAACTCTCATCTAGCTGAATGGTGTTGAAGTCTATCACGTGATTGAAGTCGGCGTGGTACCTCCGTAGAATGGACACATGAAAGATCGGATGAACGCCTGATAAATTGGGAGGTAAAGCAAGCTCATAAGAAACCTCCCCAAATTGCCTCAACACCTCATATGAACCTATAAACCTTGGGCTCAGCTTGCCCTTCTTTCCAAACCTCATAATACCCTTCATCGGCGAGACTTTCAACAGAACCTTCTCGCCGACCATAAATGATACATCATGCGCCTTCTGATCCGTGTAACTCTTCTGTCTGGACTGTGTTGTGCGAAGCCTCTCCTGATTCAACTTTACTTTCTCCAAAGCATCCATCACCAGATCGGAGCCATATAACTTAGCCTCGCCAGGCTCAAACCACCCGATGGGAGAACGACATCGCCGACCATACAAGGCCTCAAATGGAGCCATGTCAATGCTGGATTGATAACTGTTATTATAAGCAAACTCGGCCAAAGGCAAGAACTGGTCCCACTGCCCTCCAAAGTCAATCACACATGCTCTGAGCATGTCCTCCAATATCTAAATTGTCTGCTCCGAATGCCCGTCGGTCTGAGGATGGAATGCTGTGCTGAGCTCTACCAGGGTGCCTAACTCACTCTGTATTGCTCTCCAGAAGTGCAAGGTGAACTGAGGACCTCGATCTGATATAATGGATATAGGGACACCGTGCAACCGAACTATCTCCCAAATGTAGATCTGGGCCAACCTCTCTGATGTATAGGTAGTAGCTACTGGAATGAAATATGCCGACTTGGTCAACCTGTCCACAATAACCCAAACCACATCAACCTTCCGCAAGGTCCAAGGCAACCCAACTACGAAGTCCATAGTGATGCGCTCCCATTTCCACTCAGGTATAGGCATCTGCTGAAGTAGGCCTCCTAGCCTCTGGTTCTCATACTTAACCTGCTGGGAATTTAGACATCTAGCCACATACTCCACTATGTGCTTCTTCATCCGCCTCCACCAGTAATGCTGCCTCATGTCACGATACATCTTCGTAGCACCAGGGTGAATAGAATACCGGGAACTGTGTCCTTCCTCTAGAATCATCTCCCTCAGGCATTCAACATTAGGAACACATAAGCGACCCTGAAGTCTCAGAACACCATCCTCACCAATGGAAACCTCCTTGGCACCACCCTATAACACCGTCTCCTGGAGAACTGCCAAGTGCGGATCATCAAACTGCCGAGCCTTGATCTCCCCTAATAATGAAGACTGAGCAACAACACGTGCAAGAACTCGGCTGGGCTCTGAAAGGTCCAACCTCACCAGGCGATTAGCCAAGAACTGAATGTCCCAAGCTAGAGGTCTCTCCTCTGCTGAAATGAAAGCCAAGCTACCCATAGTCTCCGCCTTCCTGCTTAAGGCATCTGCAATCACATTCGCCTTGCCCGGATGATAAAATAGTAATGTCATAATCCTTCAGCAACTCAAGCCATCTACGCTGCCTCAAATTAAGATCCCTCTGCTTGAACAAGTGCTGCAAACTGCGGTGGTCTGCATAAACCTCACAAGGCACCCCATATAAGTAGTGCCTCCAAATCTTAAGAGCATGAACAATCACCGCCAGCTCAAAATCATGCACAAGGTAATTCTTTTCATGAACCTTCAGCTGACATGAAGCATATGCAATAACTCGCCCTTCCTGCATCAATACGCATCCCAAACCAATGCGTGAAGCGTCGCAATAAACTGTATACATCCCCGAACCGGAAGGCAACACTAGAAGTGGTGTTGTGGTCAAGGCTGTCTTGAGCTTCTGGAAGCTCGCCTTACACTCGTCGGACCATCAGAATGGGTCATCCTTCTGGGTCAATCTAGTCAGAGGGGCTGCAATTGATGAAAAACCCTCCACAAACTGACGATAATAACCTGCCAGTCCCAAGAAGCTCCTGATCTTTGTCGCTGAGGTAGGGCGTGGCCAACTCTGAACTGCCTCAATCTTCTTAGGATCCACCTTGATACCCTCTTTGGATACCACATGTCCCAAGAACACCACAAAATATAACCCGAACTCACACTTGGATAACTTAGCATACAACTTTTGTTCCCGCAAGGTCTGGAGCACAACTCTCAAATGTTGTCCGTGCTCCCCCAGGATAGGTGAGTAGATCAGAATGTCATCAATAAAGACAATGAAAAAAAATAAAAAATATAAGTCCTGAACACCCTGTTTATCAAATCCATAAATACTGTGGGGGCATTAGTCAAGCCAAAGGACATCACCAGGAACTCATAATGACCATATCTCGTATGGAAGGCAGTCTTCGGAACATCCAAGTCCCAAATCTTCAGTTGATGGTACCCTAATCTCAAGTCAATCTTAGAAAACACCCGAGCACCCTACAATTGGTCTAACAAATCATTGATACGCGGCAATGGGTACTTGTTGTTGATGGTGACTTTGTTCAACCGGCGGTAGTCAATACACATCCGCATAGTCCCATCCTTCTTCTTCACAAATAACACTGGAGCACCCCAAGGCGATACACTCGGTCTGATAAACCCCTTAGCTAGCAACTCCTCAAGATGTTCTTTCAGTTCCTTCGGAGCCATATAGTATAGGGGAATAGATATAGGCTGGGTGCCTAGAGCTAAGTCAATGCAAAAATCAATGTCACGATCCGGTGGCATGCCTGGAAGGTCTGAAGGAAATACATCAGCAAACTCTCGAACTACTGGCTTTAAATCAATTGTCGAAGACTCGGCGGTGGTGTCCCGCACATAAGCAAGATAAGCCAAACAACCTTTCTCGACCATACGTCGAGCCTTCAGGAAAGAAACAACCCGACTAGCTGCACTGACTGAAGAACCTATCCACTCCAATCTCGACAACTCAGGCATGGCTAGAGTAACCTTCTTGGCATGCCAATCTAGGACACCGTGATAAGGGGATAACCAATCCATGCCCAGGATGACCTCAAAATCAGTCATATCAAGTAACATGAGGTCTGCTCTGGTCTCGAACCCACATAATGTAAGCACACAGGACCGATAAATCCGGTCCACAACCACAGAATCGCCCATAGGAGTGGACACATAAATAGGAGTACCCAAGAACTCACGAGGAATATCCAGAAAATAAGCAAATAGGACTGATACATATGAATAAGTGGATCCTGGATCAAATAATACCGATGCATCCCTACCGCATACCAAAATAATACATGTGATCATGGCATATGAGGCCACTGCATCTGGTCTGGCCGGGAAAGAATAGAATCTGGTTGGAGTGCAGGATGACTGACCTTTACCCGAGTGGACAAGAGCTGGCTGGGCTACCCCTGCCTGGCCGCCACCCCCAGGACGACCTTTACCAGCCTGTCCTCCACCTCCGGGTGGCCGGACAGCCGGTGCTGAAACCATAGGCTGGTGACTCTGTTGCACTGCCTTGCCCCGAAGCCTGGGACAAAGCCTCTTCATGTGAACTGGATCCCCACACTCATAACAACCTCTCGACATCATAGCCTTCTTCCCTGAAGAAGAACCCTTAATAGCTAGAGGGAGGTATGACCTATCTGGCATAGAACTGAAATAAGAGCTGGAAGATCCTTGTGTCACGACCTAATCCGATGGGCCGCGATGGGTGCCTGAGTCTTACCTGTCAAACATCCCTAAGCATGCGTCTAAGATATAAACCTGAATAACATCTACTGAATTATGAGTATAATATACATGAAGGAAACCTGCCCACAAGGCATATGTACATATACGTTCAACATACGTAGGGAGAGCCGACAAGGCTGCTATAGACAACTATGTACCTCAAAACTGGAAGCTGGCAAGGCCACATACTATCCAACTAGACATACTGTCTTCAGACCTCTAATAGAAATATAACTATACAAAGACGGGATTGAGCCACGTCATCCCCATATATATACAAACATATCATACCAAAATCAAAAGCAGCTCCTGATCAAGTGGAGCATGCCAACTCTCGCTGACCAAGGATCCTAAGAAGGGGGACTGTCAGCTTGCCTACCTGCACCTGCGGGCATGAAACGCAAGCCCCGGGAAATAGGGCGTCAGTACGAATAATGTACTGAGTATGTAAGGCATGAAATCAGTACATAAGAGACATAGATGAAATATGGAATAAAGAAACCCATCTGTAAATCCGAATAACTTTACAAATCTTGAAACATTTATAATGTCATGCACATGCATATAAATGTCATGTAATGCATAGGTCTGTACGTACATAACATCATCAAGCCTCTGAGGGCATCCCATCATATCATCTCGGCCACTGTGGGCAAATCATCAACGTATACCAGCTTATCAGGTGGTGGTGCATATATAACGCCATAACCTTTTCCCATATCCCATATACATATAGATACATATATACGCGTATATAACGCCATCTGGTCATGGGTCAATGTACATGTATAAATGAATGAAATGCATGAAAAGTATGTAATAATCTCAATATTCCTTCTGGATAAACTTTTTCAACTGCGTATTATTTTGAGACACATGAACAGAAGATATAATAATATGTCACGTGGGGAATCAAAAACAAAGAGACCCCTAGTATTTCCATGAATATAGTCGTTTATGAAAACTGTACATTTGCTCGTTTATTTTGTATAACTTGGACCATGCCAAAAAGAAAGAAGGGAAGGCCTTAACATACCTGAGTCGATTATCTTGAGAAAGATTGTATCGGGCTCCCTTAGAATTGCAAATCCCGTTGTTATTACGTAGTATAACTTGTACGAATTCTTTTACTGAAACCCCGTTACTTGGTTTTTCTCCTCAAATCTTTTTAAACAAAACCAATTATAACAAGAACTGAGACTTGGGAAATTTTACGAAGCCATTCCAGAAAAACTATCAACTCTCATAACAATGGCTAGTTCACTTGGAAACATAAAGAAATCTACCGTTCTTACTAGTACCTTTACAATAAGCTATTATTGTTATATCCCCCAAAATATTGGTAGGCATACATGAGATTTTATTGTATTAAGAAAGTGGTGGGAAATGGTTGAGCATATCCTTTAATGAATGGAATGACTCACGTTTTAAGACTCTGCAAAACCACAAACCCCCATTTCTTGCCACATAATATAATGAGTCTAAGAGTCATCTTAATAAATTCTCATTTGTCTGCCACGTGGGGGTGTGGTGGGATTTTAATCTTATTCCAAACTCATTAGTTAATTAGGTAATATTTTGTTACCCGGTAATTACCCAATTATCCACATAATAAAAAAATTTCTCAAATTACTTAAAATTCTATTTATTTTTAATGTACTTTATACATCATACTATTGTGGTCATATGGTACCTTGTATGGTACGATTCCATAAATATCGAGTATTATCGCTCGACCCGTATTTTATCCCGCATCGGCCCCTTTCAACGAAACTCATTTTCTTTAATTTGTGTATCATTTATCCTTCATGACACTTACTTATTGCTTGTTATAATTAGCATAAATACGTTAACCTCAAGATAATCTCATCTCCGAGTCTATGTCAATTAACGGAAGATGAAACTTTAACGTACGAAAATGCGATATGTAACATCCTTCCCCCTTAGAAACATTCGTCCTCGAATGTTTTAACTCTCCGGGGTCTATATAACCTTGGCAGAGTCGCCTTTGTAACAATGATACTATCAACTCTTCCCATAGAAACTCAATAATTTTATGCCACATAGGATCATAATCATCAATAACGACAATGGACTCACATGACCAATAACAATAACTAACATAAGAAACCATACATGTACCTTAAGGTTATGACATCTCAGTCGGACCCTTCTCTGGAGGAGAAAATAAGTAGGGATAACTAGACTTCATGTCTTCCTCGGCCTTCCAAGTCATTTCTTCCACATTGTTGTTTCTCCAAAGTACTTTCACAGAGGCTACCTCCTTATTCCGTAGCTTGCGGATTTGTCGATCTAAAACAGCAACCGAAACTTCCTCGTACGACAAGTCCTCTGTAATCTGTACATCATCCATAGGCACTACTCAGGTAGGATCGCCAATTCACTTCCGTAACATAGATACGTGAAAAACCGGATGGACAGAATCCAACTCTGAGGGGAATTCTAACTCATAAGCTACTTGGCCCACTCTCTGAATGATCCTATAAGGCCCAATATACCGTGGGCTAAGTTTTCCTTTCTTTCCAAACCTCATCACACCTTTCATAGGTGACACCTTTAAGAATACCCAATCATCAACCCCTAACTCTAAATCTCGCCGCCGCACGTCAAAATATGACTTCTGACGACTCTGAGCTGTCAATAGTCGATCCCGGATAAGCTTCACTTTTTCTATGGCTTGCTGAACCAGGTCTGGCCTGTGTAACCCAGATTCTCCAACATCAAACCACCCTATAGGTGACCTACACTTCCGTCCATATAGAGCTTCGTATGGAGCCATCTGAATACTGGAATGATAGCTATTATTATATGCGTACTCAATAAGCGGCAGATGATCATCCCAGCTACCTTTGAAGTCTATCACACAAGCTCATAACATATCCTCAAGTGTATGAATGGTACGCTCAGCCTGTCCCTCTGTCTGGGGATGAAATGTTGTACTAAGACTTACTTGAGTCCCCAATCCCTTTTGGAAGGAGCTACAGAAGTTAGTTGTAAATGAGCTCCTCTATCCGAGATAATAGATACAGGTACACCATGCAGTCGTACTATCTCCTTAATATAAAGCATTGCATGATCCTTTGAGGAATATGTAGTCCTAACGGGCAGAAAATGGGCTGACTTTGTAAGCCTATCAACGATTACCCATATC
Source organism: Nicotiana knightiana (assembly GCA_005239525.1). Classification (NCBI taxonomy): domain Eukaryota; kingdom Viridiplantae; phylum Streptophyta; class Magnoliopsida; order Solanales; family Solanaceae; genus Nicotiana; species Nicotiana knightiana. The sequence continues at coordinate 799 of ML427336.1, read as the reverse complement.
GAATCGAACTTACACTGGGTACGAGTTAAGCCTACGATGAAATCCATATTGATTACTTCCCACTTCTAAGTCGGAGTTTCCATAGCGTGCAATAACCCACCGGGTTTCTGATGCTCAATCTTAACCTGCTAACAGTTAGGACACTGAGCAACAAACTCCGCTATATCCTTTTTCATAGCGCCCCACCAATACACTTCCCTGATACCATGATACATATTTGTTGCTCCTGGATGGACCGAATAATGAGAATGGTGAGTTTCTCCCATAACCTGTAGACGTAGTCCTGCAACATCAGGGACACATAATCGTCCTTGATATCTGAGGACCCCATCTTCTGTAATTTCAAATGGTGTCTTATCCTTCTGAAGGGTGGTATCCCTATAATGAACTAACATAGTATCCTCGTACTGGCGTTCCTTTACTTCAGTTACTAAAGAGGATGTTGCTATATACTGGATAGTAATTCCCATATCACCTGAGTCCAGTAACTGAACTCCAAGACTAGCTATCTGATGAACCCCATGGGCTATTCCCCTCTTTTCCGGGTGTAAGTATGACAGGCTACTGATCACGCTCAACNACTTTTCTTAAGACTTTTGAATATCAATTTGTGTTGTTTAACTAATTCTGCTAACGATAATAATAAACGAATAATTAACTAACAATTTAATGTAAACAATAATAATAAAGGTCTAAGGTTGTGGTTTTCCCCGTTGGTGAATTCTTTCTTGAATATTTCTTATAGCTTGATTAATCGTCTCAATCAATCATGAACTCTCTATCTACCATAAATCTCTCT
>ML427333.1:594-58602 GCA_005239525.1 Nicotiana knightiana | reverse complement strand
GATTATGTCAAGCTGAATCTTCTTCTTTGTTCTTGGTCTATAAATCTGAAGTAATATTTAGTTGACATGATGTTAAGGAATCTGAATATATGTTGTGTCTGTAATATCTAAATCCTTAGAATTATTTTGTTTTGATTTTAAGTTGGTTAAAATGCATTGAGTATCATTGGATATCAGTTTTGTGTTAGTCCATTAGTGGAATAATCTGCACTTGGATGTTGAATCTGACCTCTTCTATGGTCAGATTTTACCCATAAGATGGCAGAAATATACTTTTGATTGGGTCTCTTTGGTCACTGAAGAGATTCAACAAGCAAGTCTCTAGATAGTTGGCACTAGGGCAGATGAGCCTGACTTCTTAATAGTCAAACTCATCCCTTAGTTAGAGCATAAACAGTAGCCTAAGGAGCTGGAAATCACCCCTTTACGGATAAGAAGTGGGTAATCAAAAGGCTCCTAGGGAAAAGAATCTGAATCCCTTAATATGATCAGATTTATTCTCTAAAACATGCCTAAAAATCAAAGTCATAGTATAAGTATGAGTTGAAGGTCACAAAAGATGACCTCTATGGAGTTGAATCTGACCCCTTTTATGGTCAGATTCAGTCCATAAAAAGGGGCAGGAACCTGTTCTGTCAAAGTGGTGTAAAGCATCATCAAGGTTGAGCCTAACCTCCTTTATGGTAATGACTCATCCTATAAATGTCTGAAGGTCTGCTGTTACTACTGTCCAAATAGCAAAATTTTGGACTTATAGTTTTAGATTAAAAGATGCTCTTATTTGTGTTTCTGTGGTCACTGAAGAGACTCATTAAGCAAGTCTCCATATAAACCTAGACTTAGTTTTGTGTTGGAATTAATTGGATTAAAATTCTGACCCATTCATGGTCAGATTCCCCCTATGATCATGCATAAACAGTTATAGAATAGTTAGATTATTATTACAAAAGGCATTAAGACAGGAATCTGAACCCATAAATGGTCAGATTCATGCCTTAAGAAATGCCTAAGAGTAGTCAAATCATTGTATGAATTTAGGCAATAACCCGTGGAATGATTAAAGGGTTGATGGGCTCGCATTTTTGGAGCTAAACCTGCCCTCTTTATGGTCAGATTCATTCCAAGAAGAGTGCACCAAAGTAGGTTCTGTCCTTTAGAACTGACACTATTGCATGATTGGGATTAAACCTGACCCAATAATGGTCATCTTGCCTTACAACATGCCTAGAATGTGTTTGTTAAGTTAGTCATCTGGTGATTAAGAAAAAATAGACAAAAAATATAGATTTCAAAGCCTCTGAAGGCCGGCTTGCGCAGGAGCAGTGTTGTTCTCTCTTTACTTTGTTACTTATTGTTTTTCCTTTTAGGAAATTGTATTTCATAGTGAAATGATAATGTAATAACATAATTTTTTGTATTTTTAATTGTAAATATGGACTGGGTACTGTATACTATTATTCCAGGTTTCTTACTTTTTTTCTGCTAAATCCAGAATTGGGCCAGCTTGATGAAACATCCCATTAAGGCTTTAATCAAGTTTAACTCCTTAGGCTATCAGGCCACGAGGGAGTAGACGGGCCCAAGGATTAGAGTTATCTACTTTAAGAAGTAGTATGATGAGAGTAGACGTTCAATTAAAAGTATGAATTTTTATCCGAATTAGTCTATATGAAAATCTCCCTGTAAACATCTGCTAGAATTTTGGAATCATGTTATTTCAAATTCTATAACTTTCAATATGAATAGAAATTGGTGATCCAAAATATTTTTAACTTATCTCACATTTTTTTAAAATTTTTTCGAGATAGATGTATGAATATTTGTATAAATCCCGATTTTAGATCTGTGTTTAGGCTGTCTAAAAGATGGACAAAAAAGAACTGCAAAGTGTGAACTGGTAAAACCTGTTTATGCCATGCTATTCTTTCAAGATTACAAAGTTCTTGGGAATGCCTAACACCTTCTCCCGGGTTAACAGAATTCCTTACTCGGATTTCTGGTCGCAGACAAATTAAAACAGAGTCAAAATTTCCTCGGTTTGGGATTTCTAAATAACACGGTGCCCCGGAGCATCGTCAAAAATTCGGGTGGCGACTCTGAAAACTAAAATAAATCCCAAATCCGAATAATGTCACTTTGATTGGAAAAAACTACCTAGTCCACCCTTACGGGGGTGAAAACGGAGGTGTGACAAAGCCCACCGAAACTTTTTGCGAGTATGTCGCTCGCTGGATCTGAAGCAGCCAAGGTCAGGCCTGCCCTAAAGGAAGAACAAATGAACGAATTCTTCATCCGGGCACAAGACCTACGGTATTATGAGAGGATAATGGTGATTGAAAACCATAAATTATCTGGCATCATCAAGCTGGGTGAGAGAATTGAAAGAGGTATCAAGAGTGGAATGGTCACTAACTTTGAGGCACTACAGGCCACCAACAAAGCCTTGTAGTCTGGTGCTATATCCAAGAAGAAAGATGCAGGAACGGTAATGGTTGCACAGGGACCCAAATCTCCGTTGGTATACCGAACTTCCCCACTCGCATATCAAGCACCCTCACCCACCTATCAGTCAGCACCTCCACCAATATATTAGCCATCTCCATCATCTACATATCAGCCTACTTCCCCCCAAATATTCCCAACCAGCTCCTGTTTATCATACCTACAACTCTCAGCCATCTCATTTCCAATCACCCCCTGCTCGCCAAAATTTCTCGAGAAAGATAAGATCCAGTCTATGATTGATAACAAGGTCATCCATGCAAAAGAAGTTGCTCCCAATGTTCGTTACAATCCGCTTCCAGAACATAGGGGTGTCAACATGATAGAGATAGGAGAAGATTGGGACCAGAGGGGTCGATCGGGATAATTATAGAAGGTGATGAACCAAAGAAGCCAGCAGTCACTCTTAATACCATCATAGTCCAGATTCAGCCATCCGGAGACGTCGAGGTAACCACGTCACTCTCATTCAAGTTTGAAATAGAACCACCTGCAAACACACATTTGCCATTCGAGGTTGAAGTTATGCCGCCTGCTAAGGCACCCATTCCATTCGAAGTTAAAGTAGCTGCACCAATCACAGTGACATTGTCAACCACTCCACCTTTCAACAAAAAGGTTGTACCTTGGGATTACACGGCTGAAGCAAGAAAGAAAGGCAAAGTCAAGACAGAAGAAGTTGGTGCTGCATAGGGGATGACAAGGACCGGCAGGGTCTATACACCTGAACACTTGGTAGAATCTATCAAGAATGCTTCCAACAGGCCGCCCGTCATTGAGACAGGCCCAGATGATCTTTGGAGAAGGTACAGGCCAGGGAATACCCAGTCATCGATCAGCTAAAGTAAACTCCAGCCTAGATATCCATTCTGTCATTACTGCAAAATTCAGAGACACACAAGAATGCTTTGATGAAAGTGTTGAGCGAAGCATATGTGCCAAATAACATAACTAGTGGAGAAATGGAAAATATGGTAGGTCAAGTATTAGAGTGTCACAAGATCACTTTCCACGAGGACGAGCTGCCGCCTGAAGGGCTAAGTCATAACAAAGCACTACATATCACTATGCAATGTGAGGACTACTTTATCATCAGGGTTCTGATCGACGGGGGATCCAGCCTCAACATCTGTCCGTTGACAACACTCAAGAAATTGGGCAAGGGGTTGTACGAGATCAAAGAAGGATCTATGAATGTAAAGGCTTTCGACGGTTCTCAAAGGTCTACCATTGGTGAAATTAGTCTTTGCCTGCAGATGGGACCTACATGGTTTGAGGTTGAATTTCAGGTGATAGACATATCGGAATCCTACAACCTGTTGTTGGGATGTTCGTGGATACATGCCGTTGGGGCTGTGGCATCAACATTGCATCAGTTAGTAAAATTTGAATGGAACCACCAGGAGGTGATCATCCATGGAGTCGAAAGCAATCCTATCTATAGTCGTCATACCATCCCGGTGATTAAGGGTAGAAGAAGGCTGGGTGGAGAAACCTACCACCACATTGAACGGATCAATGCAGTAGACAAAGACAAATGGTGGGACAACAAGATCGAGAGCATACTGAACTGGAGTGGATACAAACCTGGCAAATGACTCGGTAGGAATCTTCAGGGGATCTCCAAACCAATACAGCTGAAGCACCATGGCACCACTTTTGGGCTGGGATACGAATACACATGGCAAGAGTACGAGAATTGGTCGACACCATAGCACAGCCCATACTATTCATTGGAAAAGCCTATACCGCATATGGAGCAGACCTTCCAGCAGGCCGACGTAATATGGGGGTCAGAGAAAGAAGAAACATTGGCAGCTTTGAAAAATCTATTCCTGGAAGATAGTGATGTGGATTGCCGTGTTATTGTTGAGGAGGAGGAGAAGGAGGAGGAGGAAGGCCCTACCGTCCAAGCTGTGAGTAAAGGATCATTCCTCAAGAATTGGACTGTCAGACCATCCAGGGCTCGACGAGTCCCAGGCATCATTATTTCCTGTCTTGATGAACCAATGACTGTGACATGCAATGAGACAACGCAACAAAAGGACAGTGATTGAGAAGAAGAGGATGTCATACCCGATGAAATTATCAGAGAAGTTGAGGATTTCAAAAACAAGCCTAAGTCCAATCTGGATGAGAGCGAGGTAATCAACTTGGGAGATTCATAGAATGTCAAAGAAACTCGCATCAGCACTCATTTATCGCCATCAGAGAAAGTGGAAACAATTCTTGAAAGAATATGAAGACATATTTGCATTGTCGTACGATGACATGACTGGTCTAAGTACGTCCATTGTGGCTCACAAGTTGCCGGCCAATCTAATGTGCCCGCCGGTAAAGCAAAAGCTCAGAAAGTTCAAGCTTGATATGAGTCTTAAAATCAAGGAGGAAGTTACCAAGCAAATCAACGCCAAGGTTCTCAGGATAGTTGAATATCTGGCATGGTTATCCAACATCGTGCCAGTGTCCAAGAAAGATGGAAAGGTCAGGGTTTGTGTGGACTACCGGGATCTCAACCAGACTAGTCCAAAGGATGATTTTCCCCTTCCAAACATACACATCCTGATTGATAATTGTGCAAAGCATAAACTTTAGTCATTCGTGGATTGTTTTGCCGGATACCATCAGATTTGGATGGACGAAGAAGATGCTGAGAAAACAGCTTTCATCACGCGGTGGGGAGTCTACTGTTATAAGATGATGTCATTCGGCTTAAAGAATGCTGGGGCTACCTATATGAGAGCTATGACGACTATCTTCCATGACATGATACATAAAAATATCGAGGTATATGTGGACGACGTCATTATCAAGTCCAAGAAAGCCGTCGACCATATAGCAGGTCTAAGGAGGTTCTTCAACAGGTTGCGCAAATACAACCTGAAATTAAACCCCACGAAGTGTGCATTCGGGGTTCCTACCAAAAGATTTCTTGGGTTTATTATCAGCTGTCGAGGAATAGAACTGGATCCATCAAAGGTCAAAGCCATCCAAGAGTTACCACCGCCAAAGAACAAGAAAGATGTGATGAGTTTCCTGGGGCGCCTTAACTACATCAGCCGATTCATAGCTCAGTCCGCAGTTATATGTGAACCAATCTTCAAGATGCTAAAGAAAGATGTTGCGACCAAATGGACCGAGGATTATCAGAAAGCTTTTGACAGAATCAAGGAATACTTGTCAACGCCACCGGTTTTGGTCCCGCCAGAGCCAGGTAGACCCTTACTACTCTACCTTGCGGTATTAGATGAAGCTTTCGGCTGCGTTCTGGGGAAGCATGATGAGACAGGAAGAAAGGAACATGTTATTTATTACCTAAGTAAGAAGTTCACTCCATATGAGGCACGGTATTCTCTACTGGAATGTACCTGTTGTGCTCTGACTTGGGTAGCCTAAAAGCTGAGGCATTACTTCTATGCCTACACAACATATCTCATATCAAGGATAGATCCTTTGAAGTACATCTTTCAGAAGCCCATGCCCACTAGCAAGCTGGCCAAATGGAAAATCATGCTGAGTGAGTTCGACATTGTCTATGTGACTCAGAAAGGGGTCAAGGGGCAAGCATTGGCAGATCATCTTGCCGAGAATCCTGTGGGAGGAGAATATGAACCCCTGAAAATGTATTTTCCCGATGAAGAAGTGTCATTCATAGGAGAAGACATTGCAGAATCCTATGACGGTTGGAGAATGTTCTTCGACGGAGCATCCAATTTCAAAGGATTCGGCATTGGAGTTGTCCTGATATCGAAAACATGTCAACATTACCCGGTATCTGCCAAACTCATATTTCCCTGCACCAACAATATGGCAGAACATGAATCCTGCATCTTAGGGCTCAATATGGTTGTTGACATGAATATCCAGGAGTTGTTAGTAATTGGTGACTCAGACCTACTAATACACCAAATACAAGGAGAATGGGCTATTTCAAGATACTTTCGTATCTGCACCATGTGCAGGAATTGAGAAAGAGGTTCACGAAGACGGAATTTTGGCACGTCCCTAGAATTCAGAACGAGTTTGCCGATGCATTGGCCACTCTATCATCCATGATACAACACCCAGATAAGAACTTAATTGAACCTATTCCAATAAGAATCCATAACCAACCAGCATACTGTGCCCATGTTGAAGAAGAAGCAGACGGAAGACCATGGTTCCACGACATCAGGGAATACTTGTCAAAGGGAGAATACCCGGAGCTTGCAAATCACACTTAGAAACGCACGCTCCGGAGATTGTCCAACAATTTCTTTCTCAGTGGAGGAAACCTATATAGGAGAACTCCCGACTTGGTATTATTAAGATGTGTCGATGGAAAGGAAGCTTCCAGACTACTTGAAGAGATACATGCCGGGACCTGCGGCCCACACATAAATGGTTTTGTCCTGGCAAAGAAAATACTCAGAGCCGGTTACTTTTGGATGACCATGGAAACGGACTACATCCAGTATGCCTGGAAATGCTACTGATGTCAGGTACATGCAGATATGATAAAGGTACCCCCAAACGAGCTCAATGCAGCAAGCTCGCCTTGGTCGTTCGCCGCCTGGGGAAGGACGTCATTGGACTGATAGAGCCTACTGCCTCAAATGGACATAGATTCATCTTAGTAGCTATTGATTATTTCACCAAGTGGGTCGAAGTAGAATCCTACAAAGTAGTGACTAAGAAAGTCATGGTAGACTTTGTCCGCGACCGTATCATTTGTCGGTTTGAGGTTCCAGAGTAAATCATCACCGACAACGGCTCCAATCTCAATAGTGATCTGATGAAAGTCATGTGCGAGACTTTCAAAATCAAGCACAAGAACTCCATAGCCTATAGACCACAGATGAATGGAGCTGTAGAAGCCGCCAACAAGAACATCAAGAAGATATTGAGAAAGATGATAGAAAAACACAGGCAGTGACACGAAAAGCTATCATTTGCCTTACTGGGATACCGCACCACAGTCCGCACATCAAGTGAGGCAACTCCTTATTTACTGTTTTATGGTACGGAAGTTGTTATTCCTGCCGAAGTGGAGATCCCTTCCTTAAGAATCATACAACAAGCTGAGCTCAGTGACGCAGAATGGGTAAAAGGACGGTACGAGCAGTTGGCCCTCATATATGGGAAAAGTATGAATGCAATATGTTACGAACAGCTTTATCAGAGCAGAATGGCCAGAGCTTTCAACAAAAGAGTCAAACCAAGACAGTTCACACCAGAGCAGTTGGTGTCAAAGAAGATCTTTCCACATCAATATGAAGCCAAAGGGAAATTTTCTCCCAACTGGCAAGGTCCATACATGGTTCACCGAGTATTGACAGGAGGAGCTCTTATACTTGCAGAAATGGACTGAGAATTCTGACCAAAGCCAATCAATTCAGATGCAGTCAAACGATACTATGTGTAATTCTTTATGATGTAATCGAACTACGCCTGACCTGATTCCCGTTTAAGAGGGGATATGTAGGAAGCCCTATGGATTCGTTCATAATTCAATAAAAATCTCATTTCCCCCCGCAATTGGAAACTGGGGCAGAATTTTGAGAAGGACCCTCAAAATTCTGAAGCAAGTTCAGCCGATCGCGGCATGTACAATGGTCAGAATCATCAACCATCTAACTGGGGCAGAATTTTGAGGGGGACCCTCAAAATTCCGTAGCATGAGTGGTTTCAATGTCTTGAACCATGTCACGGTCGTCGGTTCATCTAAATATCCCAAAATATATTTTTACTACATCTTTATAACATCATGCACGTTTTCAAAGTATAGCTCTGTTTAGCAAACGCTACCCCGATGACATAAACAGGATCATTAGACCAAGCAGAACGAAGCAAGCAAAGCCAGCAAAGATATGAACCAACCTTCCCCTTCTACAGAAATCACGATTTTTCTTTGGATGCAGGAATAAAGAACAAACAGGTTTCAAAGTCACAAACTTCAACACAGTCACAAATGCAAGGTTTACTATCAGCAGAAAAGAACGAACATGCTCCATAGTCACAGTTCTCAAAGCAATCGCAATACCACAACCTATTACCAGCTAAGAAATCCTACTAGCATTCGCTATTTGTTCCTTCGCATAGGGCCAAGCCCTGCCTTCATCTTGCACGGGACTAAGCTATGTCCACAATTGCGTGAGGTTAAGCTCTACCTCCATTTGCATAAAGCTAATCTTTGTTTTCCTATCTGCATAAGGCTAATCTCTGCCTTCATTTGCATAAGGCTAATCTTCTTCCTTCCTATCTGCATAAGGCTAATCTCTGCCTTCATTTGCATAAGGCTAATCTTCTGCCTTCCCTTGCATAAGGCTAATCTCTGCCTTTCTATCTACATAAGTCTAATCTTCTGCCTTCCATTTGCATAAGGTTAATCCCCTACCTTCCCTTGCATAAGGCTAATCTCTGCCTTCTATTTTGCATAAGGCTAACCGCTGCCTTCCTATTTACATGAGGCTTCACTGAGACTAAGCGTTGTCGCTCAAGCATTATCTACTTCGCTTCTCTTTCCGGCTAAGCTCTGCCCTTCAATTCAGAAGACTAAGCTTTGTCTTGTCAGCATTATATTATTGTATATCATGGGCTGAAATATCGCCAATATGTCCAAAGGCATCATAGTCTATCGTCATCATCCTCATAACCAGAAGACACCATGTCATGACCTGAGGATCTCTCTCAATTTTCATATCATTATTCAAAGGCATCATAGTTCGGAGGCACCATCTACATGGCCCGAGAACATCATTTCATGGTCTACGAATCTCTCATCAAGCCATTCATGGCCCAGGACATCATGGTCTAAGGACGTCATCTCTAACCGTCAAAAGACAACTTTCATAGTCCAACCTGCATCATGTTTAAATTTATGCACAGTATACGCCAGCAAGCAACAATTATCCCAGCAGGAGCAATCCCGCTCCAGTTCTCCCAAAAGTATCAAACCCGGTATCCCGCAAGTCGTTCATTCGCCCAGCCCTGGATGTTGCGTCCGTTCTTGTGATAACTTTATCGGTATACTTCGCCGATGAATTCAGAACTACATACGGCCTGATTCCTGTGAAATCGGGGATATGTAGGCAGCTCAGAAAGCAGGGTGCGGCCTTAAATCTCTCAAACCATTTCGCTCGGTCAAAATTGGCCATCTATCTTTACCTGACAACTCTTTCATCCTTTTCGGGTAAAGAGGGGCAGTTGTTGATACCTAATTTTTCTCAAAAAATATTTTAAAGTTGCATGTATACCTTCAAAATCATGCATTAATAGCACTTGGTATTTTTCCATAATTTTCCTATATTTTTATTAATTTACCCAGCATTTTATTTTCAATAAATAATTACAAGTTGCATCACAAATGATTTCAAAAGCATTTATTGATTTTATTTATCGTTTATGGTCCCATTAAGACCAAATTATTTCATAATTAGCCAATTGACACCTTTTGGCTATAATTGCAGTAACTTTGCAATTATAGCCCAATCATATAATTTTGTACCATCTTTTACCAAAATTTAATCATTTTTTATTTTAATACTAAATAATCTTTTCAAAACTATTTTCTATTCATGAAATTCATTTTTATGATTATTAGTTATTTTATAAATTATTTTAATTAATTTAAGTTGGGTGTTTAACAAATAGCCACTCTCATTTGAATTCTAGCCTAATTAAACCAGCCCCCAAACCTAATTATATTAGCCAAAAACCTTTAAAAAATACCAACCCAAAAACCTTGAGCCCAATCTGATATGCCCAACCTAATACTCAATTTCAATCCTGACCGTTGATCACTCAGATCAACAGTGCAGATCTCCCTTACCTTAATTAAACTAAACAACCCCGCCCCCCTCCAAACCCTTCTCATTTCCCTCACACACTCGCTGTCACTCCTCTATTCTCTCTCAAATCCTCTCAACCAAACCCTAGCTCTCAAGCGTCGTCACCGGCGTAAACTCCACCTTGTGATGTTTCTATACATTCCCCAGCCAGTCCTGGCCTTCTACGCTCCATGACTCCCTCACACGCCTGATTATTGCTACCCTAAGGTCCTCAAGAGAACTAGAGGCGGTTCAACTCACACCCATGTCTTTTTCATGCCGTTCTCAGGCCACCCTTGGCCGTTCGAGTAAGACCTTTCTATCTCCGGCTAAAACCTATGGTTTCTAAGCCTGATTCTCTCTACCTCTGAGTTATCTCTCTTTGAAACCCTAACTCATCTCTTGACTCTTAAGATCTACAATAGATCTGAGTATATTTTGAGTTATTTTACTGTTTTCCTTAAAGATCTTTCCTATTTTTCAAAAATGCCTCTTCGTCTTCAAAGTTAGGGTTTCTTAACCCCTTTTCAAAATGACTTTTCCTTCTGATTTTCTGTATTATTCTATGTTTAAACATTTATTCATGGTTTTCCCCTTTTATCTGATTTATTATGTCAAAACACTAAGTTTCTTGGTCTTAACCATGGGTTCTGAGTCTGTTCTTGCTTATTTGTTCATTTAGTTCATTTGCATGACTGTTATTTATGAATTCGTTCAGAGTTTCTGTGATTTTACCTTATTAGGGTTTCTGACTATTGCTTCTTCCGCTTATATTATGTTTATTTTGCTAATTCCTCTAATCAGTTCTATCTTCTCTAGTTGAATCCCTAATTCTATGTGATTCTTACTTTACTATGTTTTTTATTTTACTTCTTCTTGCCTATTATGTGTTTATTCTGTTTGTTCATAGAAATTTTGTGTTAATTCTCCCCTTAATCACTATTGTTCCTATTTGAATCCCTAATTTTCTATGATTAACACCTTTTACTGATTTCATGTGATGATATCTTTTACTGATTTTCGACCTCTAAGTTATTTTCTCGCCTTATTTTATGGTTGACTATATTGTTAATTGATTCTTATGATATTTCCTTTTAAAACCTTAAGTACCTAGTCCTAATTACTTGTTATGTACTTGCACTGTTTGAATTGTTTCCTTATTTGTTATGCCCTAGTTACACATTGATTTCTTTCCTTATTTGTTACCTATTCTTACCGTTTGAAGTTAACTCCCTTAATCAAGGGAGTACTTGCACTAATTTTACTCTAATTGGTTCTGAGTTTCATAATTTACTTCCTAGTTGTGATTCTTACCTTATTCTACCTAGTTTCAAACTACTATATATACATTGCTCTTTCATTAACTCAAAGACACACGAACACACTAGTTCAAACTCTATCTCTCACACTCAAAGCTTTCTTCTCTCTTTCTGTGTTACTTACTATTATTCTGAGTTAGCCGGCTGCAATCCAAGGCTAACTATTGTGCTCTCATGTTCCTTCACTTTTGTGTTTACTGTCTTCTTTATTAGTATGTTCTGATTTCATTCAAGTCCCAAACCAATATGTTTCTTTTACTGCTTCAGTTTATCATGTTTCTAATATGTTTCTATTTGTGGTTTTGTTGTTCAACCTGCAACTAATATGTCTACTTTACTGCTTTATCAGCATGCTTCTGAATATGTCCAACCCCTTAGGATCAGCCTGCTTATGAACCCTTTTTGTAGTACACCCCAATGTACTCTGCCTTACTTATATTTTCCCTGATTTCTATCATGAACCTTTTTGTGCAAAGCAGTTGTCTGATCCTGTGTTGGTTCTGAAATTCATAATATGTTGATTCCCTAAACCCTTATAAGAATTTTTATGCTCCTATAACTATGTGTGCACTACATATGCTCTATGTGTCCCCAATCCCCATCACCCTTGTGTGTAGGTTTGTTCTTCCTGTTTTGGTTTTGTGTTCGTTAAGTATTGCTGAGTTAGGTTTTGGCTCTATGTTTGATCTGGTATTGTTTAATTATATAACTCTCTCTTTTCAAAAGTTATTTTACTGAATGACTCCCTCTTTTTTCACAAAATTATTTCAAGCAAGTCTTTTTTAACTTTGTTTTCTTACTAAAACCTTTTCAAAACTATATCAAGCACTCTCACTCTACTCTTAGGTCCTTAAGTTCTGCCCCTCTAATGTGTGATTGCTTAGGGATCCCTATGAGATCCCTCTGAACTCTGACGCATTAGGGTTGGCACTTCCACACTGCACTTACTCAATTATGGTTTTGAAATCTGCGTGTGAGCGCTGCCTGGGATCCCTTGAGGTCCTTAGGGAACTCTGACACACCCGGATATGAGAAAGGCTATGAAACATTTGGGCATATGAGGTTCTGAGAATCTGGGCTTGTTTTCAGGCTCCCTATAGTGTAACTTCTTATTTATCTATTTATGTAATTCATTCACATCGGTTTGTAATAATTGTTGTAAATGAATATTGGGGATTGATAGTGAAAAGGGGAGGGTAGTTATATATGTTATCAATATCAATAGGGTAGAAACCATGCCTTAGGATTACATCTCTATGTGCGCATTAGAATCCATGTTTAGGACCAATACATTCTAAGCATGTCATGCATTAGATATCATGTTCTTAGGTTTACTGTTTTAGCATCTCATTTGACATTATTTTATCACTTAGAAATCATGCTTCAGGGCTAAATAATAGCACTAAGACGAACTATTATTCCTACACATTTTTGAAGTCATTCTTAACAATGTTGTAATCATTTTGTGCATCCTGTTCTGCATATCCTGAGATCATGCTGTGCATTTAGAAATCCTGCTTTAGGAACTCTGCATACAAATCATTCTGCATTTTGTATGCGCATTAGATACTATGTTTTAGGACCTCATTAAGTCACACCTAGCTAAGCTATTGATGCATGAAAAAGGACATAAGATAGTCTCACATATGATTATCTTTATTAGTAGAACTGGTAATAACCCATGTGTCTTTGCAACACTTAGAACATCATGCTTTAGGTAAAACAACTTCTAAACTATTTTTTAAATAATCCTGGTAACTATTGTGGATTCCCCACGCCTAGGCAAGCCTTAGGTACCCAACTTTTATAAAACTGGAAAACTGTTTGTTTTGTGTTTACTACTTAATGATTAACATGCTTAAAATTAGTAGGCAAACTGATTAAGGCCCCTGCTTCTGGGTTTATAAAATAAACTGCATATTTTCTGTGTTTTCTTATATTCACTTAGACATCATGTTTTAGGATCCTGGTTAATAATACCCCTCTTTTTTTTTTGAGTCGTGTTGTTTACGTGCATTATCTGTGGAGGTAAATCTGAGCCTCTTAATTGTTTTTCCCCGCCTCATCTGTTAAAGTCCTATCTGTTATTGCATGTCGCCTATTATTTTCTCCTTTCAACCTTAGGGGTCTGTTTAGAACTGCCTTTAAGTAGGGGTCCCAATCTCCTCCAGGACCATTAAGGAGGGACGGGTAACAACACACATAGAAGTTGTTAAATAAACTCGCTTAATAACCGTTAAGGGGTGGGGAAAGGTAGATATGGATATGATATCCGGTGCACTAATGCAACGTGTAGCCCCTCATTGAGGAGTGATTACCGCGCATTGCACTGATGTGATACTATAGGATAAACAACCTAGGACCCCCTATCCCCTAGATATGTGTGTTTAGATTATAACTCTTTCAAAACTTTATATGTGTGCCTAGACTCGAAATCTTTTAATCTTTAGCATATATGTGTGCTTAGACTACGAATCTTCTCAAAAAACCTTTATTTACCTATGTTCTTTTATTGCTTATGTGCTACCTGTTTTAAAATTCACAAAGTTTGTTTGGTCGGGAACCAAAGCTTTGGACTTCGAGGGGTGCCTAACACCTTCCCCTTGAAGTAATCTCAATCCCTTACCCTATCTCTGGTTATCCAATATGTGTTTGTAAATGACCCTTAGTAGGTGCCCTAACGCACCTTAATTCGTTAGGTGGCAACTCTTCAATTCCTTACCCCTTTTCCAAAAGGAAACGAGTTGTCCCAATAATGTCAAAAACCCCGACTGATCGGAAAGGAGAGGAAAAAGAGGGGGGCGATAGGCCCCAGTCGTGGTCTTGGACGTGGTTGGGGAAGAAACTCTAATCATGGTAATTGTAATGCACAAAAGAACTCTCTTAACCACCAGCAGTGAAAAGGGAAGGAACAAAAGCATGAAGCGGTGCAAGCAACAAATGCATGCTATAGATGTGGTGGAAAAGGGCAATGGTCACGTACCTGTCGTACACCAAAGCACCTGGTGAGCTTTATCAAGCCTCCTTGAAGAAGACAGAGAAAAATGTTGAAGCAAATTTTATTTCTGAAGATAATTTAGACTTCATGCATTTGGATGTAGCTGATTACTTTGCACTCCGAGAAGGAGAAACAAATCATGTAATTTGTGGTGAATCTGTAGAAATGTAAATATTTTAATTTTTTGTTTGTAATAGATAGTATGGTTATGTAATTATTGTACATAAATAAAAGTTATGCTTTGATAATGATGTTTATTATAATATATTTAGTTTATGTCATTTTGAAGAATATGGATAATCCTCAAATTATGTTTGGATCAAAGACCAACCATGAAGATATTTGTGTAATTAATAGTGGAACAACTCATGTCATATTCAAAGATCAGAAATACTTTTCTTATTTGCATAGGGAAACAACAAGTATTTCTACAATTTTTGGTAATATAAGTTTGATTGAAGGCTCCGGAAGAGCTACTGTATTTCTGTCTAAGGGAATAAAATTTATTATAAATAATGCATTATTCTCCTCTAAGTCCTGAAGAAACTTGTTGAGTTTTATAGATATCCGCCGAAATGGGTATCATGTTGAGACAATAGATGAAATGTATGTGGAATATCTTTGTATTACAAAAAATATTTCTGGCCAGAAGTGCATTGTAGAAAAGTTACCAACTTTATCTTCTGGCTTATACTATTCAAAGATCTGTACAGTTGAAGCACACTCTATCGTAAACCAGAAGTTTACTGATTTATATACTTTTGTGCTTTGGCATGGCTGCTTGGGCCATCCTGGATCAATAATGATGAGACAAATTATTGAAAATTCGAGTGGACATCCATTAAAGAACCTGAAGGTTCTTATAAATGATGAATTTTCTTGTGATGCTTGTTATCAAGGAAAAATGATCACTATACCATCACCAATGAAGGTTGGCATGGTATCCCCTGCCTTTTTAGAGCGTATACATGGGATATATGTGGACCTATTCACCCACCAAATGGGTTGTTTAGATATTTTATGGTCCTAATAGATGCATCTTCAAGATGGTCTCATGTGTGACTAGTATCATCTCGCAACCTGGCGTTTGCAAAGCTATTAGCCCAAATAATTCGATTAAGGGCACAATTCCCAGATTATCCTATAAAGACTATTCGCCCTGATAATGCTGGAGAATTCACATCTCAAGCTTTTGATGATTATTGTCTATCAATTGGGATAAAAATTGAACATCTTGTAGCTTATGTTCATACTCAAAATGGCCTTGCAAAGTCATTTATTAAATGTCTGCAATTGATAGCAAGACCACTACGTATGAAAATAATTATGAAAATAAAATTGCCCACTACTGTTTGGGGAAATGCTATCTTTCATGCAGCATCACTTATTCGTCTCAAACCGATACATTATAATAAATATTCTCTGTCACAATTAATTTGTGGTCATGAACCAAATATTGCTCATCTACGAATTTTTGGATGTGCTGTATATGTGCCGGTAGCACCACCATAGCGCAGTAAGATGGGCCCCCAGAGAAGGTTAAGAATATATGTCGGGTTTGAATCACTCTCTATTATTCGCTATCTTGAACCATTGACGAGAGATTTATTTACTGCTCGATTTGCAGATTGTCGATTTGATAAAACAAATTTCCCACAATTAGGGGGAGAGAAAAAGGAAATCAAAAGAGAAATTGTGTGGAAAGTTTCATCATTGTATCATTTTGATCCATGTACCCCTATATGTAATCAGAAGGTCCAGAAGATCATCCATTTACAGAATATAGCAAATCAAATGCCAGACGTGTTTACTGATTTGAAAAGGATAACTAAGTCACATATCCCTATAGAGAATGTGCCTATCTGAGTTGATGTCCCAACAAGACCATATACTAGCATGATAGCTAGTGAACCTAAAGCACGCCTGAAGCGTGGTAGGCCTTTGGGTTCTAAGGATCGAAATCCTAGAAAAAGAAAATCGACAAATGATCAAAATGATACTATGAAAGGATCTCCTGAAGAGACCCAAGATCTTATTAGTTCTAAGATTCCTGAAGAAATCAATGAACCCGAGATTCAAGGGAGCGGGGAACTTTTAATAAGTTCTACTGGTGATGGGATTAATTTAAATCGATCTAAAATAGTGGTGGATAATATTTTTGCATAAAATGTTGCACTCAACAGTATGCAAGATAGTGAGGATCTTGAACCCCGATCTGTCGAAGAATGTCGACAGAGATCTGATTGTCCAAAATGGCAAGAGGCAGTTCAATCAGAATTGAACTCACTTGCTAAAAGAGAGGTCTTTGGACCAGTAGTCCAAACACATGCTGGTATAAAACCAGTTGGCCATAAATGGGTTTTTGTGCGAAAAAGGAATGATCAAAATGAGACTGAAAGATACAAAGCTCGCTTTGTCGCACAAGGATTCTCATAACGACCTAGAGTCGACTTTGATGAAACATATTCACCTGTTATGGATGCCATAACATTTCGGTATCTCATTAGTTTAGCCCTATATGAAAAGCTTGAAATGCATCTAATGGATGTAGTTACAACTTATCTGTACGGTTCACTTGATAACAAAATTTATATGAAAATCCCTGAAGGATTTAAAATACCCTAAGCAAATTCAAAATCTCGGGAAATGTATTCAATCAGATTACAAAGATCTTTGTACGGTTTAAAGCAATTTGGGCGCATGTGGTATAATCGCCTTAGTATTCATTTGCTGAAAGAAGGTTACATAAATGATGTTATTTGTCCATGTATTTTTATATAAAAAAAATGGCATCAGAATTTTGTTATTACTTTCTATTTATGTTGATGACATAAATCTTGTTGGAACTCCAGAAGAACTCCAAATGGCAATTGAATATCTTAAGAAAGAATTTGAGATGAAAGATCTTGGAAAGACAAAACTTTGTCTTAGTCTGCAAATTGAACATTTAGAAGACGTGATCTTTATCCATCAATTTGCCTATATAGAAAGGGTCTTAAAACACTTATACATGGACAAAGCGCACCCGTTGAGTACACCAATTATTGTTCGATCACTTGAAGTGAATAAGGACCTGTTCCGACCTCTAGAAGAGAATGAGGAACTCCTTGGTCCTGAAACACCCTATCTTTGTGTAATTGGTGCACTTATGTATCTTGCTAATGCTACAAGGCCTGGCATAGAATTTTCTGTTAATTTACTAGCAAGATATAACTCTTCTCCTACACGGAGACATTGGAATGGGATTAATCATATATTATGATATTTAAAGGGAACTCTTGATATGGGTTTGTTTTATGCTAACAAAG
Organism: Nicotiana knightiana; assembly: GCA_005239525.1. Lineage (NCBI taxonomy): Eukaryota > Viridiplantae > Streptophyta > Magnoliopsida > Solanales > Solanaceae > Nicotiana > Nicotiana knightiana. The sequence continues at coordinate 40,667 of ML427333.1, read as the reverse complement.
GTAGTGCAGATCTTGTTGGTTATGCAGATGCAGATTATTTATATGATCCCCATAAAGCTCGATATCAAACCGGGTACGTGTTTACATGTGGAGGTACTATCATATCATGGCGCTCCACAAAGCAATCTATTGTTGCTACATCTTTAAATCATGCTAAGATAATAGTTATTCATGAAGCAAGTAGGGAATGCGTATGGTTGAGATCATTGATTCATTTCATTCGAGAAAAATGTGGTTTGGAATGTGATAAAGGATCCACAATTTTATACGAAAACAATGTTGCATGGATAGCCCAATTGAAGGGAGGATGTCACGACCCCAAATTCTAAACCGACCGTGATGGCGCCTATCGTGGAACTAGGCTAGCCAATTCACATATTTATAGTTTCTTTCAAAAAATCCCAACTCATTTTCATCAATTCATAAACGCATGTAAAATTACTGAATCTATTAAGCAAAATAAACAGTTAAACAGTCCAAACCATCCCCAAAATCCGGAGTCAACATGTCATGAGCATCTAAGGTACATGCCAAAAGTCTACTATTATGATACAAAACCTCCGGACGAATAACTAGGTACAACATAAGAAGGGAAAAAAGAGATGTTGCAAACGCTGGACAGCTACCTCTATGTCCCGAACTCCGGCTCCGCACGGAATAGATGGCTAACGCGCAGTATCAGCACCTGTATCTGCACACAGGGGTGTAAGGAGTAATGTGAGTACGTCAACTCAGTAACAATGAAAATAAATCAAGTCTAAGCGGCAAGAAACACATAAAAATCAAATCATCAGTTCACAATATGCACAACCTTTCTTTTCAACAATATATACATATATGTATGAAATCCACATGCCTTAAAAGCCAACTTCAGTAAAATCCTTTGAAAAATGTGTTTTCCAACAATTTCAGAAATAAAGTACCTGAATTATTTAGTGTAAAATGAAATAAGTCATAAAAAGCCCCTCGGGCAGAACATGAATCATAAATTGCCCCTCGGGCAGAACATCACTCAGCACCTCACAGCCACTCAGTATCAGCCCCTCGGGCAACCTCATTATCTCTCATGCCTCCCCGTCACTCGTCACTCGGCACTCGGCACTCGGACTCAGTAGGTACATGCACTCACTGGGTGTGTGTACAGACTCCGGAGGGACTTCTTCAGCCCAAGCGCTAATATCAAGCCACCTCGTGGCGTATCATATCCTCACAATCAGGCCCTCGGCCTCACTCAGTCAGAAACTCTCAAAAGCCCCTCGGGCGTATCAGTAAAATGGGGTACTCGAAACAAAAGCATCATTTTATATCTCAAAACAGTGTAAATAAGGCTGAGTTTCGAAAACAGTTAAGCACAATATGACTGAGTGTAAATCATAAATCAACAGTGAGGAAATAGCAGTAAAAAAAAAAGCCCTTAAGGGGTCCAAACAAGTCGGCACAAGGCCCCAAACATGGTTTGTAGCCCAAATATACCAATAGTTTTTAGAACACGATTTAACATATGATTTAGAGTAAAATATGCAGATCAATAGTTGTCATGGAGAGGACCAAGTCCAATCCAAAAAATCAGTGTGCGCCACATACTCGTCATCCGACATGTGCGCCATTCTAAAAATAGTGAGAAATATGAAGTTCGGGGTTTCAAACCCTCAGGACAAGATTTATAGCCATTACTTACCTCTACCGGGACACAATACTAATCTGTGATGCTCTTGCCCCTCAAATCGGCTCCCGATTGCTCCGAATCTAACCAAAACCATATTAACATCATCAATATATGCTAAAGGAACAAAACCCAATCGAAAAATATCAATTTAGACATAATTCTCGAAACTCAGCCAAACCCGAGCCCTGGGCCCACGTCTAGGAATTCTATAAAATTTACATCACTAGAATCCTCATCCTCCCGCGATTCTACACATACCAAGAACACCACAATCGGACCACAATTGCCCGCTCAAATCACCAAAAGAATTTTCCAAACTTCCTCCCATTTTCCCCAACTTTTCTACTTTAAATTCCTCAAATTTCAAGCCTAATCCGTCACATAATAACATAGAAATGAGTTTTTAATCCGGGAAACTTACCTCCACTGAAGACCCTCAAATTCCTCCTTCAATTTGCTCTCTAACCAGCTCACCCGCATGCAACAATGGAAGAAATGTCCAAAATTTCACGGAGGCACCTATTTATATTTTCTGTCCAGTTAATCCACACTCGCGGACAATTCCTCACACCTGCGGTCCCAGGTGTGCACCTACGAAATCCCACTAACAGTCCAAACTTTGCACCTGCGAGTCCTTTTCCGCACCTGCAGCTTCACAGGTGCGGCCCATGCTTCGCACCTGCGGATTCCTCCTACCTGACCTCTTTTCGCACCTGCACAAGGACCTTTGCACCTGCGGCCATCGCACTTGCGGCTCCCCATCCACAGGTGCTGCCACACCAGTAAATTCACACCAACAGCTATTTTGCTGCAATTTCCTAAGTCCAAACCTCTGCTAACCATCCGAAATCAATCTCGAGCCCCTTGGGGCCCCAACTAAACATACCAACACACCCTATAACATCATTCAAACTTAGTCGAGCCTTCGAAACACCGAAAACAATGCAAAAACACCAAAAACACATCAAATTCAAGCCTATGAACTTTAAAACTTCTAAATTTCGCCAATGATGCTGAAACCAACCAAAACACATCTGATTGACCTGAAAATTTGCACACATATCTGAAATGACATTATGAACTGGCTCCAACTTCTGGAATTCCATTCCGGTAGCCTATTTACCACTGCCGACCGAAAATCGCCAAAAACTAACTTTCGTCAATTCAAGCCTAATTCTACACCAGACATCAAAAGTTCATTTCGAACACACTCCTAAGTCCCAAATCACCTAACGAAGCTATCTGAGCCATAAAATCCACATTCTGAGGTCGTTTTCCAATAAGTCAATTGCCAGTTTACTTTTTCAACTATTAAGCTAGTTTAAGAGATTAAGTGTCTCAATTCTCACTACGACCACTCTGAACCCGAACCAACCGACCCCACAAAACATAAATAGGCTAAGCATCATATGATAAGGCAAAAATGGGGGAAACGGGGCTAATCTCATGGAACGACCGGTCGGATCGTTACAGAGGATTTATAAAGGAGATAGAACGAAGCACATTTCACCAAAATTATTCTACACTCATGATCTTCAGAAAAATGGTGACTTGATGTGCAACAAATCCGTTCAAGTGACAATCCGGAAGATTTTTTCACTAAATCTTTGCCAACTTCAACTTTTGAGAAGATGGTATACAAGATTGGAATGTGGAGACTCAAGTATTTGAAATAAGGTTTTCATAAGGGGGAGTGTAATACGCATTGTACTCTTTTTTTCTTACTAAGGTTTTTCCCATGGGGTTTTTCTTGTAAGGGTTTTAATGAGGCAGCTAGAAATGCGTATTACTAAATTTGTGTACTCTTTTTCCTTCACTTGGTTTTTTCCACTGAGTTTTAACGATACACATTATATTTGATGAACATCCAAGGGGGAGTGTTATGAAACTATTATATTGTGGATGTCCATTTACTCTGTTGAAGTTTATCAACAAGCAGCTGATGCAGGTAGATACCAAGCAACTTAATGAAATGATTTGCAGCAGCTTCTTATTAAACAGTAAGGTTGTGAGCAACTCATGTAGATAGCTTACAAGCAGCTGAAGAAAAGCCTCACAGCTGCTTCTTGAAAAGTCTCGCAGCTGCTTCCTGAAAAGCCTCGTAGCTTCTTCCTTTTTTTATAAATAGAGGAGTATTCAGTTCATTATGTACATGAGTTTGAAGTTGAATAATATATCACACTCTCTCTATATACTTATCTTCAGTTTATTTACTTTACAGTCATTATTTTCTAACAGAAAAAGAGTTTTGACAAATATTTTCTCTTTTTGGATAGCGAAAATATTTTGAAGAAAAGTTTTCCAAAAACTTTTAAGCAAACGTGTATACGGTGAAACCGGGCAAGGCCGATTTTCGAGCTTCTTTAGTATTCCGAGTGAATTGGCCTCGACTGTATCGGCGCAGAGTCAATTTCAACCCCGAGGTTCACCCCTCAAGGAAGTATTTCGAAGAGTCGATATACCTCGGGGTAGGGCAAGCACCGAAGAACGTTATGGGAAAGCGGGAAGTTCCAGAAGGCGTGTGGTTAAAGCTGACAAAGTACACAAAACAGTACTCGTACCGTGGCACAAAATGGTTGTACCAGTCATATATCTTTGTATTAATTACACATGTACTATGTTAGTATTCCCCTTCTTATATAAAGGGGACTCCTGTCACTTTGTAAGATATATGATATTCAATACAAGAACAAAAACATTATTTGCTCTATAAAACATTCTCTACAATTGTCTCGTTGAATTATTGCTTCTCATTTATTGTGTTCTTGAGTTATTCTTCATTTATTGATTATTATTGATCATAAATAGGCTAACCTTCAGGCATTCAATACCGTTATTCCGTTATCGATAACCCCTAATCAAGTTTCTCGAACTAGACCTCGAGGCCTGCCCGACCACCCTCGAGACTGGCCTCTTCGATACCTGGTTTGCGCAATCTAGCTCTTTTCACGCTTATTTCATTTTTCTCACTTCATACTCAGCATCTACTACCTAAACAGCCGGTATTAAAATAGATCACATGTTTTTAGAACCACATAATCAAATATAATTGTAATTACCATTTTCAAGGTAAATAGTTTGGCACCCACCGTGGGGCCTAAAAATAATAGTGATTGTTTTAGTGTTGGTTTTCTAAAAACACAAGTTATTATTCACACTTTTTCTTGCCCAAGAATCTTCAATTTCAGGTCAGAAAATGTCTAACTCAGTAAACGCACGTGAAAACAACGATCCTGAAGAACCCGGACCACAAGAACTCGTGCTCAAACGGGCCAAAGTGCCCACCGCCATGAAAGAGCGAACTCAAAGTTGTATACCTAAAAGAATTATCGTGTTCAGAGAGGAAGATGTTGAAGCATTATCCCAACGACATAGCGATGCGCTGGTAATTTCTTCCTCTTAAATAGCGTTCAAATTAAGAGTGTGCTCGTGGATCCAGGTAGCTCGGCCAATATAATCAGATTCGGGGTAGTGAAGCAGCTCAAGTTGCTTGACCAAATCGTACCCGATTCTAATGCCCTCAGAGGATTTAACATGGAGAGCGAAACGACAAAGGGGGAAATCGTCCTCCCAGTCGATGTGTCCGGTACAGTTCAAAGTACCAGGTTTCATGTCATCAAAAGGGACACAAGATAGAACGCCCTGTTAGGAAGGCCATGTATACATAGTATCAGGGCAATACCGTCGACTCTCCACTAGATTATGAAATTCCCAACCACAGATGGCATAAAAACAGTGTATGGGGAGCAACACGTGACAAAATAAATGTTCGTAGTGCACGACGTGGTGCCCGAGCCCATATATTCCACCTCCGAGGCGTCAGGATATAAGATGGTCCCGAAGATGACGAGGAAGACTTCCTCACCCCTCAAACTTTCATTGCCCCCGAAGCATCGGACGCGACAAGATCAACGGTCAAAGAGCTGGAAAAAGTTGTTCTGGTGAAACACCTACCAGATCAAAAGGTATGCCTGGGAACGGGACTAACCCCCGAACTCAGAAAATAGCTCATTTAATTTCTTATTGGCAACATTGATTGCTTTGCTTGGTCCCACTTAGATATGACAGGGATCTCTCCAGAAGTAACCACCCATCGACTGAGCGTCGAACCCAGGTTCAAACCAGTGAAGCAAAAAAGGAGGCCTTAGTCCGAGGTAAATCATGCGTTCGTCAAAGACGAGGTAACAAAACTCCTCAAAATAGGGTCCATCAGGGAAGTAAAGTATCTCGAGTGGTTGGCCAATATAGTAGTGGTCCAAAAGAGAGGGAACAAGTTAAGAATGTGCGTAGATTATAAGGACTTAAATAAAGCATGCACTAAGGATTCATTCCCGCTGCCCAACATCGATCGATTGATTGATGCCACGGCCGGCCATGAGACTCTCACTTTTCTCCATTCCTACTTCGGGTATAATCAGATTCAAATAAACCCCGAGGACAGGGAAAAGACTTCGTTCGTCACAAAGTATGGCACATGCTGCTACAATGTAATTCCCTTTGGGCTAAAAAACGCAGGGGCCATGTATCAACGCCTAGTTAATAAGATGTTCGAACATCAAATAGGCAAATCAATGGAAGTTTACATTAATGACATGCTGGTTAAGTCTCTGCACGCAGAAGACCATTTGACTCATTTGCAGGAAACTTTCGACATCCTTAGGAGCTACAACATGAAGCTCAACCTCGAGAAATGCGCCTTCGACGTAGGTTTAGGAAAATTCTTAGGCTTCATTGTAGGGGGATTGAGATCAACCCCGACAAAATCAAGGCCATCGAAGAAATCATGGTGGTAAACAATGTAAAGGCCGTACAACGGTTGACCGGGCGGATAGCGGCACTGGGCCGATTTATCTCGAGGTCATTAGATCGGAGCCATCACTTTTTCTCTCTACTCAAAAAGAAAAACAATTTTTGAGTGGACGCCAGAGTGCCAGCGTGCCTTGGAGAAATTGAAACGGTACATCTCAAGCTCGCTTTTGCTCCACACCCCAAAGGAGGATGAAACACTATATTTGTACCTAGCAGTATCTGAGGTAGCGGTAAGTGGCGTGCTGGTTCGAGATGAGCATGGTACGCAATTTCCTGTCTACTATGTAAGTCGAACCCTGGGAGATACTGAAACCAGGTATCCACACTTAGAAAAATTAGCTCTTGCATTAATAAGTGCATCTCGAGAATTGAAACCTTATTTTCAAAGCCACCATATATGTGTTTTAACAACATATCCTCTTCGGAATATATTGCATAAACCTGAATTGTCGGGTCGGCTGGCCAAATGGGCCATCGAGCTCGCGGGATACGATATTGAATATCAGCCCCAAACAGCTATCAAATCTCAAATTTTGGCCGACTTCGAGGATGATTTTGCGCCTGCCCTCGTGCCCGAGGTAGAAAAAGAACAACTGCTAAAAATGACCGCATCGCCAGGGGTGTGGACCTTATTCATCGACGGTGCCTCAAATATGAGAGGATCTGGGCTCGCCATAGTTCTGAAGCCACATGCAGGTGGCGTGATTAGAAAACCTATAAAAACTATAAAGTTGACTAACAACGAAGCTGAGTATGAGGCTATGATTGCAGGTCTCGAACTAGCCAAAGACCTGGGAGCGGAAGCCGTCGAAGCCAAATGTGATTCCCTTCTGGTAGTAAACTAGGCAAACATGAGCTTTGAGGTTCGAGAGGGTAGGATGCAACAATACCTAGACAAACTTCAAACCATTTTGCGTCATTTCAAAGAGTGGACTCTGGTCCACGTGCCTCGGGAGCAGAACAGCGAGGCCGATGCACTCGCAAACCTGGGGTCATCCGTCGAGGAAGATGACGTACTCCCTAGGACTGTTGTTCAGATATCCAAATCAGTGATCAAATAAGGCCATGCCAAAATCAATTCCACCAGCCTGACATGGGATTGGAGAAACAAATACATCGATTATTTGGTAAGTGGAAAGATGCCCACGGATCCAAAAGAATCAAGGGCCCTTTGGACCAGAGCAACCCGATTTTCACTCAATGAAAGTGGATCTCTATACAGAAGAACCTTCGATGGGCCCCCGACAGTATGCTTGGGACCAGGAGACACTGATTACGTGCTCCGAGAAATCCACAAGGGTACCTACGAAATCACTCCGGTGCCGATTCCTTAATTCAAAAGGTGATCAGAGCAGGTTACTACTGGGACAGCATGGAAAGGGACATCAAAGAATTCGTTCGAAAATGCGATAAGTGGTAGAGATTCGCGCCAATGATCCACCAACCCGTTGAACATCTACATTCGGTCTTATCACCATGGCCATTCATGAAATGGGGAATGGACATAGTCGACCCCCTACTAACGACACCAGGTAAAGCTAGATTTATTTTGTTTATGACTGACTATTTCTCAAAATGGGTGGAAGCACAGGCCTACGAAAAGATAAGAGAAAAAGAAGTCATAGACTTCATATGGGATCACATCATGTGCCGATTTGGGATCCCCTCCGAGATAACGTGTGATAACAAAAAGTAGTTCATCGGAAGCAAAATAACAAAGTTTCTCGAGGATCACAAAATCAAAAGAATATTATCGACGCCCTACCACCCATGTGCAAACGGCCAAGCCGAATCCACAAACAAGACCATCATTCAGAACTTGAAAAAGAAGTTAGAAAATGTGAAGGTAAAATGGAGGGAAACGCTGCCCGAAGTACTATGCATACCGGACAACCTATAAATCAAGCACTGGAGAGATGTCGTTCTCTTTGGTATACGGGTCCAAGGCTTTGATACCGGTCGAGGTTGGGGAGCCAAGTGCCAGATTCTGATAAGCCACCAAAGATTCAAACAATGAGGCCATGACCACGACCCTCTAGCTATCAGACAAGAAGCGAGAAGCTTTACTGGTCCGGATGGCTGCCCAAAAACAAAGAATTGAAAGATACTACAACCGAAGAGCAAACCTCCGATATTTCAGAGCCGGGGGCTTAGTCCTAAGGAAAGTCATCCAAAGTACTCGAAACCCAAACGAAGGGAAGCTAGGCCCGAGCTGGGAAGGACCGTACCGCGTCCTCAGAATAATCGACAAAGGATCCTACAAGTTAGGCACCATGGAAGGCAAGCAACTGCCAAACCATTGGAACATATCAATGCTCAAGTGATATTATTGCTAAGGTACAATCCTACCCATATTTCCTTCAAACTTTTACACTAACCAAATGCGCAGGTATGCAAGTAAAGGGAATCAAAACATCCCCCAGCTCGAAGGCCTTAGGTTATAAAGCATGCGCTGCGCTCTTTTTCCCTCGCGTCGGATTTTATCCCAAAATGGGTTTACCGGCGAGGTTTTTAACGAGGCCCATATGCTACCTAAGGAGAACTCACCAAGTATTTAAGGCTTCTCTTCGATCAACCTCGAATACTGAGGTGAATCCTCCCAGGAGATCACTGAAATATACCAAAGAGGGTCTCGACAGGAAAATGATGTATCGGACCAAACGGTCGAATGAACCGTATCCGCATAGAATAATCGAACCCTCGATAGAAAAAATTGTATACTTGTACCAATTAATCAGAGAAGTACCTTCTGTCAAAACATTTTTCACATCAAAGAAGTTTGCCATTTTTACAAGAGACGGCCCCAAGGCCCAAAACTTAACAAGCACACAGGAACTGTCCTCGACAGTCACTCCGTCGAGTCGCCAAAACTCGAAACCGTAAGACCTCAGGGCAGGTACCTCCGAGCTCATAAGCCCTCTTCGAGGCAACATCAACTCCGACTAGGGGACTATCCCTGACAGTCGGTTCATCAAGCTATAAAATTCTAACTCATAAGCCCTCCACGAGGCAATATCAACAGCATAAGCCCTCTTCGAGGCAACATCAGTTCCGACTCGGGACTGCCCCGCTAGTCGGCTCATCAGGTTATCGAGCTTTGAGCTTATAAGCCTTCTGTGAGGCAACATCAAAACTGTGAGACCATAAGAAAGGTTGTAACAACCTAAAGCGTAAGATCCCAAGTCGCCCACTACACTAAAGGTTGTACCAACCTAAAGCGTAAGAGCCCAAGCCACCAGCTAGTCGTATCGACCTTACGCGTAAGATCCCAAGACGCCAGCTACAGGTCATATCACCCCAAAATATAAACCCCGTATCAAAGTCAAGGCTATATATCGAACTTGTAAGACCCAAAAGGCATACCCTCGATACAGACGCTATGGCTATCTCACTCGGGGACTAAAAAGCTACGGCCAAACATTATGACCATCGTCATAAAGCTCCGGCCAAACTAACGCAACTCGGAGACGTCCAACTGTAGCCATAAAATCACAAGCCTTCATTTACTTTGAAAAACTTCGAAAAGAACCGGTTAAAGGTTGTACCAACCTAAAGCGTAAGAGCCCAAATCGCCAGCTAGTCGTATCGACCTTACGCGTAAGATCCCCAGCCGCCAGTACAAGTCATACCGACACAAAGCGCCTCAGGGCCAATTTGAAAATCTGAGGGCCGTTGAGCTCGAGTCGAAACCCGACTCGGAGATTAAGCCCGATACGGTTAACTAAAGTGCCTCAGGGCCAAAAACGTAAGAGTCCAAGTCGCCAGCTAGTGGTGTCGACCTTACATGTAAGAGCCCAAGCCGCCAACTGCAGGTCATACCGACACAAAGCGCCTCAGGGCCAATTTGATTACCTGAGGGCCATTGAGCTCGAGTCGAAACATGATTCGGAGACTAAGCCCGATACTGTTAACTAAAGCGCCTCAGGGCCAAAAAAGCGTAAGAGCCCAAGTCGCCAGCTAGTCATATCGACCTTACGCATAAGAGCCCGAGCCGCCAGCTAAAGGTCATCCCGGCACAAAGCGCCTCAGAGCCAATTTGAAAACTTGAGGGCCGTTGAGCTTGAGTCGAAACCCGACTCAGAGACTAAGCCCGATACGGTTAACTAAAGCGCCTCAGGGCCTAAAAAGCGTAAGAGCCCAAGTCGCCCGCTACATTAAAAGTCGTATCGACCTTACACGTAAGATCCCGAGCTGCCAGCTACAGGTCATACCGACACGAATCGCCTCAGGACCAATTTGAAAATCTGAGGACCGTTGAGCTTGAGTCGAAACCCGACTCGGAGACTAAGCCCGATACGGCTAACTTAAGCGCCTCAGGGCCAAAAAGAGTGTAAGCGCCCAAGTCGCCCGCTACATTAAAGGTTGTACCAACCTAAAGCGTAAGAGCCCAAGTCGCTGGCTTGAAAAGCCTCAGGGCCAACTTATAACCCCAAGGGTTTTCACTTCTAAGTCCTATTAATCAGACTAATCATCGACGGGCATCAAAGCCTACTTCAAGATACCAGAAAAGAAACAAGGAATAACGAAAAGCCTTTTTTATATGATAAAAGTTCACGAAGCATATTTACAAAGCCCAAAATCGGAACCCTTGAACAGGGAGAAAGAATAAATGAAAACCTAATCTACAGTTAGGGCACCTTCAATGGCTTCTTCGGAGATTATACTTTCAGCGGCCTGGCCCTCGGCCCCCGGGTCTTCAACGGCCTCTTCTCCCTCGGGGACTTCACCCTCGTCTTCATCATCTTCCGAGCCGCTGCTCGAATCATCTTCGGAAGCAAGCAGTGCCTCCGACTCTTTTTCTAGGATGTTCATCCTCTCGATCTTGGCAGACAAATCGAGACCCCCTGCGTGAATATCCTCGAGAGCCCATCACCGAGACTTTAATCGGGAAAACTTAAGCTCGGACTCCTCAGCTGCTCTCCTAGCCTGGGCATTTGCAGCAGCAACATCAACCTTATATGAATCTATGAGCGCATCAAAATCGGACTTGATCAAAGATAGTGCGGTGATCGATTCAACATAGAGGCCTTTATATTTGCTACTTTAAGCCCTTGCCTCCCGAAGGCAATCCTCAAGCGAGGATAACTTCCCTTAGAGGGTCTCTCTCTCAGAAGTTACCTCATTCACTCACTGCTTAAACCAAAGGATCTCAGCGCCACTGGCTCCAAATCCTTCCCACATCTGGGCATTTCTCTCCTTAAGTTGCAAAGATCGGCCCGATAAGTATCGAGTACAAATAGAAGGCGAGAGCAAAAATGAAATGTATAGAAAGCTATGTTACCTGCTCATCAAGATTGCTCCGCTTCCGAGACACTGTTTCTAAACGGGCTCGGAGGACCAAATTCTTCCTTCTTTTGGGAAAGAAGAGCCCTGAGCTCCCCCGCCTCCAATAAGAATCTCCTGCGCTCTCCTTCATAATGGGTCAGCTCAGATTGGAACTTGGCCGTGGTCTGGTTGTAAAGCACCTTCGCCTGAAAGCACGAAGGAAGTAGGGTCAATGAAATGCTAATCAAGGCTCGAAACAATAAATGAAGGGATTACCTTTTTGCAAGTCCTTTCAACCTCCTCGAAAATAGATATAGCATGGAGATCGGAACTCTTCTCGGCCATGGCGAAGAGCCCCTTGACTATGTTCTTCCCTACGAGAGGCACTTCCGCGTCGGAAGATTATATGTTACGGGCGTTTTGTGTCTCCTTCTGAGAGAATGTCGAAACCGACGGAGAATATCCTACATCAATGACCCCGAATAGATCAATTGGGGCCTTCGGCTTGCATCCGAGCTCCCGCAGCTCCTCCGCCAAATGTCCTTTGGTTCGAGAAGCATCTCGGGTAGCAATCGGCTCAGGGACATCACCTGGCCTACCCTCAAAAGCCCCTTCAGACCCAGGAAGGATGACATCATCGGCCTCCGAATTAGAAGCCCTCGGTTCTTCGGTGATCAAATCAGCAGAGGCAGGAGCAGTTACATTCCCACCTCCCTCGGGCGATGTCGGGGATTCATCTTTCTTGTTTGAAGCTGCAGAATCGGGTTTTGACTTTTACACTAAAGCCTTCAATGGCCCTAGAAACTCAGTCGATGGTTCCCTTTTACTCTTTCTGTCCTCATTCAGTTTTGGGATATTTGCTTCCTCGGGCGATGCTTCCCTCATCAAAGAGGCCTCCCCTAGGCCTCCATAAACATAAAACATGACAGGTCAGAGTACATTCAGAAAACATCCCCTTTAAAAAGGAACTCAGGTATCACGAGAAAATAAGCCTCACCATGGTCTTTAGCTTCCCATCGACCCCTGGCCAGATCGCGCCATACGCACTCAGCGTACGAGCAGGTCAAATCAAGCCGCCGAACCCAGCTCGGGAGATCCTTAACCGCATTAGGATACCACGCAATAGCTGCATCATCAAAGGGAGTTAGTTCAAGGGAAAGTTGACACGAAAGAAGATTAAAAGTATTAACTTACGATTCATATTCCATTCCTAAGGGAACGACATCCTTTCGAAAGAAATCAAGTCTGAGGTCCTAACCCGAACAAAGCGGCTTGACCACCCTCTGTCCTTGCCTTCTTCTATACAAGCAAAGAAAGCCTTCGAGGCCCGACGATGAAGTTTGATCGGACCGCCACGGAAGAAGTAGGGACTGTACATTCTAATCAGATATTCGAGGGTGAAAGGTATCCCCTCGACCATATTGACAAAATACCTGATCATGTAAACAATGTGCCAGAATGTTGGGTCAATCTTGCCGAGCGTCACTGGATATCACTCACAGAAATCGAGAACCACGGGTCTATCAACGGCGAAAATGGCCCTATCGGGGCTAAGGTGAACAGATAGGTATATACACCGAGGAAACCGATTTTATGGAAGGTTATTTTTCCTCCCGAGAAGGAATCTCCACTTGAACCGCATCTCCCCAGCGGCGGTCGGCCTTCACTTCCTCGGCGTTTGTTATCAGGCTAAAATATCGAGATATGGGTTCGCATCTCCCCGGCTTCGACGAAGGTTTGTCAACCTTGAAATTGGAGGACGTCTCGCAGGAACCAGGGATGCACTCCTCGAGATTTGGGGGGGGGGTATCATTACCTTAACTTAGAAGAACGTAAATATGAAGAGGTTTTATCTTCTCGTGGAATAGCTGTGAACTGGTCAGAAAAGGGACACAGAAAGGAAGCAATGAGGGCTCTCTTTGTAAAGATAGAAGAAGTAATGAAGAACGAGGGACAAGAGGAGGAGTATTTATAAGGCCCAACCACGCGCGTTGGTGAAAGCCAAAGAACAACCAACCGCCACTATAAATTCAAATCTTTTTTAAAAAACGGTGTGAATATAAAGCATTCCCCCTATTACATCAGCCGCCAACGTGGCATGTTTAACGGAACATTAAAGGCGTTAAAAGGTTGGTGAATTCAAAATCGTTTCTTGTCTTTTCACTCCAACAAACGCGAGGATTATCTGTATACGGTGAAACCGGGCAAGGCCGATTTTCGGTCTTCCTTAGTATTCCGAGTGAATTGACCTCGAATGTATCAGCGTAGAGTTCAAATTTCAGCCCCGAGGTTCACCCCTCGAGGAAGTATTTCGAAGAGTCAATATACCTCGGGGCAGGGCAAGTATCGAAGAACGTTATGGGAAAGCAGGAAGTTTCAGAAGGTGTGTGGTTAAAGCTGACAAAGTACATAAAACAGTGTGGGCCCGTACCGTGGCACAAAATGACTGTACCAGTCATATCTCTTTGTATTAATTATACATGTACTATGTTGGGATTCCCCTTCTTATATAAAGGGAACTCCTGTCACTTTGTAAGATATATGATATTCAATACAAGAACAAGAACATTCTCTGCTCTACAAAACATTCTCTACAATTGTCTCATTGAATTATGCTTCTTATTTATTGTGTTCTTGAGTTATTCTTCATTTATTGCTTATTATTGATCATAAATAGGCTAACCTTAAGGCATTAATATTGTTATTTCGTTATCGATAGTCCCTAATCAAGCTTCTCGAGCTTGACTTCGAGGCCTGCCCGACCACCCTCGAGACTCGCCTCTTCGATACATGGTTTGCGCAATCTAGCTCTTTTCACGCTTATTTCATTTTTCTCACTTCATACTCGGTATCTAGTACCTAAACAACCGGTATTAAAATACATCACATGTTTTTAGTTCAAGGTAAACAAAAGGAAACATCGGAAAATTAAAATGTTTTCCTTCGTCATTTTCTTCGCCAATAAATAAAGGCGATCCTCTTTGGCTCTTTCTTTCTATACATTTCGTAGTCCTTAATTTATCGGACTCGCACTTCGCAGAGCAGCTCGAGAAAGGGCGCAACGCTTTCTCTTTTGTCCTTCGATTTTAATCGAAATTGAATTCACCCTTTTCGTTACTTGTTCTCTCTCTCTCTTCCTCTCTCCCACAGACAGTGGAGTGACATGGCGGATGCTTACTGGAGGTACACCAGCGGTGGGCAGCAGGCGCCACCTCTACCCCCTCAACTCGTCGCAAAACGTCCTCGCATTGAATATGGTATCTTAATCAACTCCCGCTTTCTTTGTGTCTCAATTATTCGAGATCTCTGCATATTTTTTCTCAACTTAGAGGGTTCGTAAAAGCTAGGGTTTATTCATTTACTACCTTTTTCAGTCAAGAACTTTACCTTTGTGGCTTTTCATGTGTTTGAGGAGATAGTTATGGTAGGAAGTGGAAAAATACTGACCAAAATGTCCTGGGTATTGCTGAAGTAGGAGTAGGAAATAAAAAAAATGGTATTTAGTATTTGTTATTGGTATCCCTAAAGGGGAAAATGGCCAAAAAATGTGATAGCTGCGGCCTATGTTAGGTATCGGAAGCGTACTTGCCAAAAATGATTTCAGTTGTTGCAAGTAAGAGGAGGAAATAGGAAACTCCAGTATTTGCTTATTGTCCATCTAAAGTGGAAAGTGGCAAAAAGATCGACAGTTATGTTAGGGATTGGAACAATACTCAAGAGTTCATTGGTATTGCTGGAGTAAGAGGAAGAAATACAAATTGTAGAATCTGGTTATAGGCCCCCCTAAAGCAGAAAATGGTTAGAAGATTGACGGGTAAATTAGGGGTTGCAAGAATACTCATCAAGAATGTCTTCTGTATTGCAGAAGCAAGAGGATGAAATAGAAAAAAGTAGTTGTAATGTTTGTAGTCCACATAAAGCGGGAAATGGCCAAACAAAAATCTGGCTCAATACAAGTGCTTTTTCTTTTGTGTATATACATTATATACATTAGGCCGAAAAAGTCTTGGGGCGAGGTTATTAGGCGGGACATGGCGTAACTGGAGTTGACTGAGGACATGACCCTAGATAGAAGGGTGTGGAAGTCGAGGATTATGGTAGAAGGCTAGTAGGTAGTCATTCATATCTCTTTGTCTTTTCCAGTTCGCTAGCATTAGTGATAGTATGATATCCTTTTATTCATGGATTGCTATTATTACCTAGAGTTTAATTGCTTTCTTGGCTTCAGAATTTTTATCTTGTTCTTATTCCTTCTTGTTGCCATTACTTTTGTCATTTGTTCTCCAGCCGAGGGTTTATCGGAAACAACCTCTCTGCCCTTTTAGGGTAGGGGTAAGGGTAGTGCTGCGTACATCTCACCCTCCCCAAACCCCACTTGTAGGAAAATACTGGGATTGTTGTTGTCATTGTTGTTGTTGTATATATATTAGATGACCCTTTCAGGTGTATGGACTTATTTAGGCTTAGGTGATTGAACTTATTTTTCTATTGAGAGAAGGTCGCTTGAGATGGTTTGGTTATGTTTTTCGTCGCCCTACAAAGCCACCGGTTTGTAGGTGTGGAACTGTGAGTGAAAGTGTTAAAAGGAGACGGGATAGACCTAAAATCACATGGAAGGAAGTTGTCTCAAAAGACCTACAAATTCTTGGAATTAATGCAGACTTAGCTAAAGATAGTGCACAATAGAAGAAAAAAATCCATATAGGTGATGCTTACTAGGTAGGAATAAGATTTAAATTTGTTAGAGATATAAAACTTTTTTTCACAACTGTTATTTTATTTTGGCATGACGATGATATGAGTTTAGCTTAAAGAAAAGTGAGGATTCATATGGCCCTAACTTTGTTTGGGGTTGAGGTGTAGTTGTTGTGTTGTTTGTTGTTCTTGTTGACAGTCTGTGTAAAACTAGTTAATTTATGGCGAAACCTCATAATACAAAGTACGTTGGGACTTGTACATGTAAGTACGGTTATATTGACACATAGTGCGATGAAAAATGAGCAAGAGGTAAGATCGCGTTGCCGTCGGGATCGGAGGGAGTATGAGCAAGGACTCTTGCATTATGAACAATTGGCCCCCCAAGTGTGGTGCAAGATAGGAAAGGGTTACCCCACCATTATGAGGGGAAAAGGAGATATTCCAAGAGAGTTGGATTGGGGAGGTAGTTCTAGGAAGGAGAGTTGGTATTGCATGCTATAAAAAATTACCCCTTACGGGAAAAAAGGTTAGAGAGATTGGCAACACAAGTCATAAATTGTGGTATTCTTGATGGACAAGATTAGGAAACTTGTGATATTATAGTGGAGCCAGGACTTAGGTATAAAGTTGGAGAGGTAAAATAAGTTGGAATATGATTATCTCATTAAGACTGGTATGTGAATAAGACAATCAAAGTTATAATACTTAAACTAGAAATACAAATTAGATGCAGAAACTGGAACTAAATTTTGAGAAATATGGACACATTGGTCTAAGGGTTTCTAGGGGACCAATATTTTTTTACTAGGAAATATCTGAATAGTCACGTGAGTAGAGTTGACGGCTGATTCGGCCTAGTACACAAGGAATGTGGTTTGGTACGAGAAATGATAGAATCAAAGATTATATTAAAGGTGAAAGACTATAGTAGAGGTTGCTTTAACTTATGATTTATTTTAGCTACACATCTAAAAGAGAGAAAATCTCACCTAATAATATCTAAGAGTGGGATAATCATAGTTAAACAAACTTTATCCTTTTCCGAAGACATGATAGAACAACATATAAGGACTGCGATATTGTACCAAGAGAAGCTATGGCAGCCTAACATAAATTTGTGGTGTTGGATGTAAAGCAAAAAAGAAGAGTTAGAAAGTTGATGAGTTACAAAAAACCAGTGTTATCAAAGGCGAAAGCGCAAAAAAGCTCTAAGATCCGTTGGGGCTTTAAGCGCAAAGCGCAAATAAAGCGTGGGCTTTAATGAAAAAAGGCACAATTGGAGAAAAAGTAAAAATATATATATATAGTCCAACACCAACAAATATGAGCATGAATAATACATATATAGACAAAAGAATTGAAAAAGAATTACGATAAAATGAAATATCAATTGTTTAGTCTCCTTTTCAGGATTACACTCATTGGCAAGGAAAAGTATGTCTTAGAGCCTTGATGTGACACTGAAGCACCCCCAAAGTGAGGCGAAATGCTCAACATGTTTTGAGCCTCATTTCAGGGCTTAAGCGCGCCTTTGACAACATTGCAAACAACCAAGATTTCGGTGGTGGGACTAAAAGGCACAAACTAGTGAGCATTTCAAGAAAAACGATAGAGGAAAAACCGTATTGGAATGGAGACATCATGTGGAAGTAAATGTCAAGTTGCATTAAGAAAGTAGTGTCTAAACGCCTAGGACCTCGACCACAAGATGGGGGTGGTGGAATATGGAGGTGCAAAGAGCTACTAAAATAAAACGAGAGTTCAGCTGGAAGTTACCAAAAACACAAGTTGGAAAAGCCACTGAAAAGTATAAAAGGGCTAAGAGGAAAGCTAAAAAGTCCATTAGCAAAGCTCGGGAAGAAGCTCTAGGTTGCTTGTGACAAAAGTTAGGGATTCAAAAATGGGAGAAACAAATATATAAACCACACCCGAGAGAGAAGAGCATAAGGACTTAAACTAGTTGAAGTGTACTAAAGGCGATTCTAAAGAACTGTTTTTTTGGAGATAATGAGATCACAAAGAGAGATAGAGAGGGATCAATTGCTCTCGAATCACTAGGATAGCTTTATCAATCTCCATACATCTTTTTCCAATAGAAACTTTAGCTAAACTTGTAGAGTTAGGCAAGTAGAAGTAAATGATACCATGAAAATATGCAGATTAGAAAAGTATGCCTAATGGATGCAACGCTTTGTAGGACCTATCCAAGAATTTCTACTGCTAGAGAAACTAAGTTTTATAATATTGGACGGATATGGGCTTGAATGGAACTACGTGAACAGTAATGATTCATATAGCCAATCCCAACTTGCTTAAGATTGATGTGTACTCGTGTTGTATTTATATAGATAAAAAGTACGGAAGTGCAATGATATTATTGGCTTGGTTGTGTTAGCCCACATGCGTTGGTACTAAAGATTCGTAAATTGCGACTCTGCATGACCACAAATTGCTTTCACCTAACTAGATCTTTTAACTCTTTTCTCGAGGGAAACTAGGATAAAAATCGTGTCAAGTAGCTGGTTTGGTTTCTATTTTGTTATCTTATGCTCATGCTCATATTTGTTGCACTTCAATTAGCTTCATTTTGCTATTCTTTTCTTGCTTGTTTGTGGTCAAATATTACCCGAAAAAAGATTATTTCTTTGACACACAATTTAGTGCTTGTTTCTCTCTTTCTGTAATTAATTTCTTTTGGTGTTGCCCTTCGTAGATGTTCCGAGTGGTCCTGAGTTTCCTGGCTATTATGGCCGTGATGATGAAAGGGGAATGCCTCGTGTCATTAGAGACACAGATCCTATTGAAGCATCCTATGAGCGCTACCTCCGTAGTGGGGTAATTAATTTTTATTTTCCTTTGAGCGTGTTTCCTCGATACTGTATAGGTCTAATCACTAATGTATTGGTAAAATTTCCAGCAAATTTCCTCCCATGTTGCCAGTGAGTCTGCAAGATCCATAAATAGTGCAATTAGTGGCCATCCTATTGAAGATCCACGTGTTATGGGGATTGGGGGACCCGACCTGCTGGCTTTAAAAAGCAGGAATGTTGGAATGGTAGGTGGCAGATCAGAAATTTCCCTTCCTCCGGATGCTAGCAGTACATTGTTTGTAGAGGGTTTGCCTGCGGATTGTACAAGAAGAGAGGTGTCACGTATCCTTGTGTGGTCTGCTTCCCTGTTTTATTGTTATACGTCCCATTCTACTTTTCTCCTTGACTTTTGTTTGCAGATATATTTCGCCCTTTTGTAGGTTACAAAGAAGTAAGGCTGGTACCAAAAGGATCGCGACATGTAAGAATACCTTTTGCATCTTATCTTACTTCAACAATAACAACAATTACGCCTCATTCCCTAACAAGTTGGGGTCGGCAATATGAATCCTCATGCATCTTATATCTTATTTCGTCCAAAAAAAGCCCCTTTTGCATCTATCTAGGCCTAGGTCTGTATACTGTTACTTTGGAATAAACTGCACTATCGACTTATGCAGCTGGGAGGCGATCCTTTGATTCTTTGCTTTGTTGATTTCGTGACTCCACTTCATGCAGCTGCTGCAATGGATGCCTTGCAAGGTGAGCTTGACGCACCCTTCTATTTTTACATACCCATCTTTAGTCTTATCTTGTGACTGCTAGTAATACAGTTAGCCTTCATATTCTTTCACATTTTGGAAGCCTGTAGAAGAATTATAAGAATACCCTTTGCATCTTATCTTTACTTCAACAACAACAACAACTATGCCTCAGTCCCAAACAAGTTGGCGTCGGCGATATGAATCCTCAAGCATCTCATCTTACTTCGCCAAAAAAAAAAAAAAAGAAAAGAAACCTTCTGCATCTATCAAGGCCTAGTTCTGTTTACTGTTACTTTGAAATCCACTGCACTATCAACTTATGCAGCCCCCGTTGAAACAACTATAAGAACGGGGTTTTCAAAGTTTAAACAAGAGCAAAAACAATATTTTTTGCTTCTAAGTTGCAATATTAATATCACGTACAATTCTTGGTGGATCAGATTAGTTAAATTTGAGACCAGGAAGAATAGTTTCCGTTTGCAGGCTTGTCAGTCAACTCACATTTTTGATTGTGTGGGGTTTTGCATTTAGTAATCCTTAAGAAATGAGGAAGTTAGGCCAAGTGTTGATATCTCCTTCATGACCTGCTAGGCTTTTGCCTTCTTTATTTCACTAGATGCGCCATATACCCAGTACTTTATATGTTTTCCAGTATGCAACGTACATACGTCCTTGCCTTTCTTGTGGAACATAAGAGGTTCCAGTTCTCCGTAGGCAAAAGTAGCTGCATAGCCTAACCTATCAAGGTATTATAGTTTTATTGTATTGTATTCTGTCATTTTTAGGAGTGAGTAATCCATATTGTGCCAAAAGTCGTGATTACTTTCGAAAATCTCTACAATAGATTACTCACTCCTAAAGTCATACTCTTTTCTTTTCCCTTGGGGATAAGGTTACACTCATACTATTCATTTATGATCCATGAAATTCTAAGTAGACTGATATCTCAGCCAAGGAACGATTTCTTTTCCGAGTTTGATTCACCAGGGTCATTCTCTTTGTATTTTACCTGATAATGCTGGTTCCTCCCTCTTGGTTTAAATTTCTCCTTATTCTTTCCGGCCTTCTGAACGCCCATACTGACTTGTCTCCTCTATAAGTTATTTTCTTATATATTTGAGGAATACTTGTACATGCGAATTGACATGGACAACACTCATTTAAGGCATGCTTAAGCCATGAAGCTCAGAAAAGCTTAGGGAGGGCGCTTCGCGTCCCTTGAGCTGCGCTTCAGTGTAGGCAATCCACCAAGACGTGCCCCTTATTGCCCATGAATTCTATCTTGAATGGAGCAATGCTAGAATACAAATATAGTTGGCAAATAAGTGTATTAGTTATTAAGGAAAACAATATGAATGATTGCGAGTTGTTTATTTCAAGAGTAGGTTGTTACTTTTCTATTGAATTACATATATATTTTTATTTTTTTCTCGCATTGCGCCTTTTTAACTAAAGCGCGCACTTAAATTGCGCTTTGCGCTTAAAGCCCCAATTGACGCCTTTGACAACACTGGTGACACCACTTCCTGAATTTGTGATGATCCATAGGCGTTAGGCCATTTTTGAGCATTTTCGGTGGATCTTTCTCAAACGTATTTCACCTCCTCAAAAAGTGCAAATCGTTGTTCTACCAGTTCTTTTTACTTTTTTTTTTTGTGGGGTAGTAAACTGTGAAATAGTACCATTAACCAACAAAGTATGTACAAACTAAAGAGCATCCAGAATTACCGCCACCTTCTAGGAAGATTACCGTAATCGATGGACCCGAAAACAGCCAGATAGCCTCTCATTCTGGTTACATAAACTATGTATCCGGTATTGACATTTCCTTGTTCTTTCCGAGTTTCCTATCCAATCTATTCTTACCCTAATTTCCTTTTGTATTTACGCTATTACAAAACTGGTATTTACACAAGAATTCCTGAAAATCCTCCAATTTCTAGCTTGCCAAGTGTAATAGATCATTGCTCCCCATATAGAGCCCACTGTCTCTTTTCTAAACCGAGTCCCTTCCTCCTTTTCAGCCACTGTATAATCTGTTTTGAATCGGCTTTTACTATACGTACACCAGCCCAAGCCCCTAGTGCATTTCTCACTTCAGAGATCCAACTACAATCAGCAAATAGATGATAGCTTGTTTCAATACTATCTGCTTCACATAAGAACTATTTGTCACTATCCATTGGGTGTATTCAGTCTATACATCCTCTCCTTAGTAAGTAGCATCTTGATTTGCTAGCCACTCTATCATCCGCTGTCTTCGCTGCATAACTGAACTCCATACTAGGTCAGCTTCCTTCATTCTTGTAATAGTTCCCAGCATAGCTAAATATCTACTTGTCACCGAGTAATTTCCTTTAGCAGTCAGGCTGTATGTTCCATTTTGGTACCACTCTTGCATCTGACCCTTCAGAGAGTTTAGCTTTTTCAAGTACCAGCAACAATCTTGTGGTGGTATGCGACTCCAAATATCCCCTTTTGCTGTCATATAAACCTGATTTACTCATTTTACCCATAGGACATCTTTCTTTTCTGTCAATTGCCATGATAGTTTTCCCATTGATGCTACATTCCTTTTCGTGCAATTCTTTATGTTCAAACCCCCAAATTTCTTAGGGACACAGACTTTGTCCCATGATACCAGGGGAACTTTTCTCTTCTCTTCAGAGCTCCCCCATAAGTACTATCTACATTTTCTGTCCACCTCTTTCAATACACTGAGGGAGGATGAATATAGCTCCCCAAAAGTTGTATATTGAGAAAAGCACTGCATTGATAATTTGTAGTCTTCCAGCATAGGATAAGTGCTTGGAGTATGCTTCATTAATTCTTACTGTAATCTTTTCTACTCGTGTAATCAAGTGTGGTATATGTTCTTATCAGTTTAATATCTGATGTGTGGGCCATCAGCTCACGATATTAACTCTTTTTACTTTTTGTTGTGATGTTGTCAGAGCTCTTGATAAAAACTTCTCCATGTATTCTTTAGAGCTGACATGGGTACCTCATACTGAGTGCTGGTTGTAGAGAATCCTCATTTTTCATCAGATAAACAAAATGCTAAATACTGTGAATATTCTAAAATTTTTAAGGTGGAGCAGAGTTGGAGATTTGTAGCTCTGTAAATTACCGTACCTCTTAATTAC
Organism: Nicotiana knightiana; assembly: GCA_005239525.1. Lineage (NCBI taxonomy): Eukaryota > Viridiplantae > Streptophyta > Magnoliopsida > Solanales > Solanaceae > Nicotiana > Nicotiana knightiana. The sequence goes on along the minus strand of ML427333.1, from coordinate 17,509 downwards.
CTTCTGGTGCTGTTTCTGGACAAAGGCCTAGTGCTTATGGATTAGTGTATAAACAGTGTCAGCGCTTCACCAATTGTCAACTTTGGTGCTGGTTGTAGAGAATCCTCATTTTTCATCAGATAAACAAAATGCTAAATACTGTGAATATTCTAAAATTTTTAAGGTGGAGCAGAGTTGGAGATTTGTAGCTCTGTAAATTACCGTACCTCTTAATTACCTTCTGGTGCTGTTTCTGGACAAAGGCCTAGTGCTTATGGATTAGTGTATAAACAGTGTCAGCGCTTCACCAATTGTCAACTTTGGTGCTGGTTGTAGAGAATCCTCATTTTTCATCAGATAAACAAAATGCTAAATACTGTGAATATTCTAAATTTCTTAAGGTGGAGCAGAGTTGGAGAGTTTGTAGCTCTGTAAATTACCGTACCTCTTAATTACCTTATGGAGCTGTTTCTGGACGAAGGCCTAGTGCTTATGGATTAGCGTTTAAACGGTGTCAGCGCTTCACCAATTGTCAACTTCGGTGGAAGAATGCAACTTTAACTATCATTTTCTAATATTACGAATTCTAACGGCTAACTGATAAAAGGTAAAGAAGGATCATGATTCCGTGCTGAAGGATCTGACATAATATTGGCTGGCAGATGTGTTCCATTTGATGTATGACCTTGCTCTTCTGCTCTAGGCTTTTTCTCCTTTTTCAATTCCTGTTTCTTTTTCTTTTTCCTTTTTATTGCACTGCTCTTTTGGCATTCCTGAGGATTCATATGGTGGGTCTCATCTATTTTGGGGTTGAGTTAATTGATTGGTCATTTGCTCTTTTGGCATTCCCTTTAGGCACCATTGATTATGCATAGCTTGTCATTGTAAGGCCTTTTGGTTTATTACAGACCCAGTTTCTGACTTGTCAACTATTCTTTGATTTTGCTAAAAGTCAAAAGAGGTAATGCTATTGAATTCTAATTAAGATGAGTTATTGTGCAGTGGGTTGTAATTTTGTTATTGGCTTGTGGAATTATCCTCCAAAATAGTTGCCATGAAATCAATAAATTTCTGGAACTGAAAAGAGGAAAAAAAGGGGAAAAGATGGTGATTTTTGGTGAGCCTTCAAGTTTAAGTCTGATTCTATCTACCCAAAGTCAGCGCATGAGCAATGATTGAAATTGGCACTGCTTGCTTAATAATTTGGGGGAATGTTACAGGAGATTACATAAACTCCAAATTTTGACTCCTCTGAGGAACCATGACTTTGTTTATGCATTCTGTTAACTTTTAACTTCTTATTTACAAAAAATAGTAAATCTTTTGAGTCTTTTAGAGAATTTTAATGGGGGACAGCTCGTAGATGGTTTGTGGGAAGAAGCCATTTTATATACGTTGAGTGATGATCCTTCAGGTAAATGTTATATGCACTGAACAAGATTAGTTTATCTCGGTGTTGCTGTCTCCGAGGCTCAATCTTAGAACTTAGGCTTACTCCTCCTCCTCTACCACCTCTTCTGTAGCCCTTTCATCTTATTTCATGTTGTGAATTGCATGTTAAGATCTTGGCCTTGGCAATTTAAGGGGCACTAAACTTTCATAAAAGTTGAAGGACGTTTGCAGACTGTACTATTGCGCAGCTCTGCATGTGCCTTTGACTCTGCCATAGCCTGCTGAATACCTGTTTCATCAGTTGGTTGCATAACGAAACTTTTTCTGCTTGAAAGCAACTCCGTGCCCAATTATTGGGCAATGTATGTAAAACATCACATTTTTGCTGGTGTATATTTGAGTCGTCAGTGAAAGAGAAATTTGTTGCGCTGGTGAGGTAGTAAAACTAAATCTTGCAGGTTATAAATTCGACGAGCATGACCGTGATTCGGTCAGCTTAAGGCTGCAATACGCTCGCAATCCTGGTGCGAGGTCAGGTGGTGGGAATCGCGGAAAACGTTAAAACTATGCGTCTTTACAGGTGACATGCTAGACTTCAATGCGCTTGACCCTTTATTATCGATGGCCATAACATATGCTAGAAATTCATAGATCAAACTAAATTGTGGAACTATACTTCTGTGTAGGACTGGCCCAAGTTTGGAGATTTATGATACTTAGAGACGTTATGCCGGCTTTGCAGTTTCGTGTGCGGCATGTTTCTCTGATTGGGGCTTTCGTTAGGACCAGCTTGAAATTGCTGGGTTTTCTTTATCCGGGGGAGGAACTGATACTTGCGATAAAGCGTTTAGCTTTAGTTTCAGCCTCAATTTTCTGCCTCGACTTTACTGGACCCCCGCGTTGTTAAATTTCATATCTGGACAGACAAAAGATGATATTGCTTGAATCTTGCGTTTAGGATGTTATAAAGTACGTGTCATGTTAAGTGGAGTTGCAGCATAGCAGTTCTAAAAGTTGGTTGTTTGATCATGCCATGAATTGTTTGATTCATTTTTAATTTCACTAAACCACTTATGATTTAGTAGCCATTTCAGGGTGTTGTATGATGGGCATTAACATCCCCTCTGTTCATGAAAGAACTGGGAGGCTTTTCGTGTCAATTTTGATTTGTTTGCTTGCTACTATCATTTAGGCGTGGAGACTTTTAAGGTTGATGGGAACAAAGAAAATCCAATACTTGCTATAAGTGTCTGTGCCTTCCCATGGTTCTATCTGTTGATGCNACCAGCAGTCGATACGTGAGTCGCATAAACAGATCAGCAAATCACCAATCCGGAGCAAAATCTTCTTGTAACTCTGCCATGGATGGGATTCATCAGTAGCACTCTTCTAGACCTTCAACAAGAAATCAGGCATTAATATTTGTTTTTTTAAAAACAAAAATTGCAACAGTTCCACTACTTTAGACATAGGGGGAAAACCCTTAAAATGGAGTATATACGTAATAAACCCCTAATTTTAAGGCATTAGCCATACATTGACGTGCTTTTAGACAATTCGATTGAAAAAGAGCGTCATGACCCTCACTTCTTATATTATATTAGGCAGATTAAAATATTTTTATTGTCTAGTCAAAGTGGGCTTATGAATTTTGAAAACTGTTCGACTATTTACACATTAACCACTCCAGAATTTCCTATTAAGAAAATACTTTAGCCGTCTTTAACAGTTCTTTAATAAATAAAAAATATATGTAGTTATTGCTGGGTGATGCTTTCCTCGTTTCCTTTTATTTTTCATTTTTCATAATTTATATTGATTTTCCAAAAATAAAAAGGAAATATAGATGATCAAAGAGCATCAAAAAAAAATCTGAGCACATGATAGACAACCAGATAATGGCTCTAAAACCTTCACGGAGTACGTTTTACAGAGTCCTTTTCGTCCAAAGTCATCTGCCAATGTATTTTCTCTTTGTTAAGTTTTTCATTTACTGAGATTTTCCAGCTCCAGGCTTTACAGCAAAAATCCGTTCATTAGTCAAATATTGCGGAAAGTTTGAGAATATATATATTTGTTTTTGGTTTCCCACCCAGGTTCGGTACCGCATTGGATCCCGACTATATTCGAATTCGCACCGTGTAGGATCCCATTCGGCGGAAAGCGCTCCCTACCAAAAAAAAATTCATACCCAAGGCTCGAACCCGAGACATCTTGTTAAAGGAAGAATAGCGCACCACATCCTTTGGTGGTGAAAGTTTGACAATATATAACATCACAGACGATCATGCTTTGATATAATACAAGTAAAAATAAAGATTTATCACAAATAAAGGCAGTCCATTGCTTTGCAATAGAACGAGCATGCCGCGCAAACTTTTAACCATGTGATGAATCCACATAAAACAACTCAATTCAAGAATGAAGAAAATAAACAAACAGCAATCACAGTGATAGTTGATGGTATGCATGGATCAAAATACTGGAAAGGTTACTTTTTTGCCCTCAGAGTCATATACCAACCACAAAAGGATGGAATACACACATTGAATGAACATGGGATTCTATGAAGGCACTTACAATTGTGCTTCTAGAATCCCATGTTCATTCAATGTGTGTATTCCATCCTTTTGTGGTTGGTATATGACTCTGAGGGCAAAAAAGTAACCTTTCCAGTATTTTGATCCATGCATACCATCAACTATCACTGTGATTGCTGTTTGTTTATTTTCTTCATTCTTGAATTGAGTTGTTTTATGTGGATTCATCACATGGTTAAAAGTTTGCGCGGCATGCTCGTTCTATTGCAAAGCAATGGACTGCCTTTATTTGTGATAAATCTTTATTTTTACTTGTATTATATCAAAGCATGATCGTCTGTGATGTTATATATTGTCAAACTTTCACCACCAAAGGATGTGGTGCGCTATTCTTCCTTTAACAAGATGTCTCGGGTTCGAGCCTTGGGTATGAATTTTTTTTTGGTAGGGAGCGCTTTCCGCCGAATGGGATCCTACACGGTGCGAATTCGAATATAGTCGGGATCCAATGCGGTACCGAACCTGGGTGGGAAACCAAAAACAAATATATATATTCTCAAACTTTCCGCAATATTTGACTAATGAACGGATTTTTGCTGTAAAGCCTGGAGCTGGAAAATCTCAGTAAATGAAAAACTTAACAAAGAGAAAATACATTGGCAGATGACTTTGGACGAAAAGGACTCTGTAAAACGTACTCCGTGAAGGTTTTAGAGCCATTATCTGGTTGTCTATCATGTGCTCAGATTTTTTTTTGATGCTCTTTGATCATCTATATTTCCTTTTTATTTTTGGAAAATCAATATAAATTATGAAAAATGAAAAATAAAAGGAAACGAGGAAAGCATCACCCAGCAATAACTACATATATTTTTTATTTATTAAAGAACTGTTAAAGACGGCTAAAGTATTTTCTTAATAGGAAATTCTGGAGTGGTTAATGTGTAAATAGTCGAACAGTTTTCAAAATTCATAAGCCCACTTTGACTAGACAATAAAAATATTTTAATCTGCCTAATATAATATAAGAAGTGAGGGTCATGACGCTCTTTTTCAATCGAATTGTCTAAAAGCACGTCAATGTATGGCTAATGCCTTAAAATTAGGGGTTTATTACGTATATACTCCATTTTAAGGGTTTTCCCCCTATGTCTAAAGTAGTGGAACTGTTGCAATTTTTGTTTTTAAAAAAACAAATATTAATGCCTGATTTCTTGTTGAAGGTCTAGAAGAGTGCTACTGATGAATCCCATCCATGGCAGAGTTACAAGAAGATTTTGCTCCGGATTGGTGATTTGCTGATCTGTTTATGCGACTCACGTATCGACTGCTGGTAAGCTTCATTGGAAGAAGTCACTTGGTTTTAGTCCTGCATTGCTTGTCATATAATTTCTTTTTCCATTCTTTAAGTATTGTTAATTTGAGGATGATTTTTTTTTTAATTTCTTTTTGTGACGAAAGTTAATTTCTTCAAAAATTATCTTTCTCGAATTCAACCAACAAGAGTCCCAAAATACCTTTGTTTTTTTGGTTGGAGAAAGCAAGTGATTTTACATGTTTGCTTAGGAATTTATGCATGTTATTACTTAGGAGGTTCTGGTTGGTGAATGATTAGAAGCTTATTAAATATCTAGCTACCTAACTTGAGTTGAGAGTAGCCATATTCACGCAAGTGGCAGCAGAATCTTCTTAAAGAAAAAAGGTACGTACTATTGTTTTGACCTTCTTGCTCTATGTACGTAGAACTGCAGATGTTTTTAGCTTTTGGCTGGATAATATTTTTCCACGAGAGAGATGTCGTGGTCTGACAGTTTAATCGTTATTCAGGTACCAGCATGCATGATTACATGGGACTTTCAAAGGATTCAAAAAGTATTAAAATGTCACACATGGATTAGCAATTCTTGAACCACTTTGCCACTTCACTTGAATTTTCCTTAGGGAATTCAACAATAATTTATATATAACCAAAAAAATTATTTTTCCGTTAATAGCACAATATAATTTTTCAACTAAGGAGATTTAATCATTTGGTTGAAGTGTCCATGGAGGACCATATAGTGATGTATGGATTTGGTTTATTTTTTAGTTGGTCACATGATTTTGGAAAACATTTTTGGTGCAGGGTCATGTAAAAGGGGCTTTTGTATCCGTACCTATTTTTTGTGCCACGTTTTAACTTATACTCGTTTTGTAAAAAAAATTACATCTGTACCCGCTTTTGCGCATAACTTCAGCATGCGGACTGAAGTAGCAAAGGCAATCACGCAAAACTTCAGCATTCTAGTAGACGGGCCTGAAGTAGCTTGCGAACTTCAGCTCTTTCAGCTCTAGTAAATGGGGAACTTCAGCTCTAGAGCTGACGTTTTTATCTTTGTTAATGGGGAACTTCAGTATACGGGGCTGAAGTTCCCCAGTTATAAAGACAAAAACTTCAGCATACGGGCTGAAGTTTTTGTCTTTATAACTGGGGAACTTCAGCCCCGTATGCTGAAGTTGTTGTCATTATAACTTGGGAACTTCAGCATATGGGGCTGAAGTTCCCAAGTTATAATGACAACAACTTCAGCATACGGGGCTGAAGTTCTACAGTTTACAAAGACAAAACTTCAGCTCTAGAGCTGAAGTTCTCTTGAGCTGAAGTTTTGTCTTTGTAACTGGGGAACTTCAGCCCCGTATGCTGAAGTTGTTGTCTTTATAACTTGGGAACTTCAGCTCTAGAGTTGAAGTTTGTAACTAGGAAACTTCAGCTCTAGAGCTGAAGTTTTGTCTTTGTAACTGGGGAACTTCAGCCCCGTATGTTGAAGTTTTGTCTTTATAACTGGCGAACTTCAGCTTAACTGGTGAACTTCAGCTCAGCGAGGGAAAGGGGAGCTGAAGTTATTTAAAAAGTGGGTACAAATTAAAATTTTTAAAAAAATCGAATATAAGTTAAATGGGGGCGACTAAATAGAGTGCTCCGCGCAATTTTTACTGTAAAAGAGAAGGGTGGGTGGCCAAATGCGGACACATGAGTTGTTCCTCATAGCCTTTAATTACAGCTTTGCATATCTGGTTGTGCTTTCAAATGTTGGATTTGCTTATTCTATCCTGGTTAAGCAATTTTGGTTACAATCGCATTCTACCCTGTGGCCTTCTGTTGCCACTGCAAATGTAGTAGCCGATTCCATACTTTTAATTTATGTGTTCATCCTTGTGATAAACAACTTTCCAATGCCAAAACTTTTTGGGAAAATTTCACATAAGAATAACTTGGTTTCCTACTTTTTAATTTTATAGCTCATATTTCAATTTACAATCAACTAGTACAAAAATAATAGGTTAAGATTCAACATCCAACTCCAATAGGTTTTTCAAAATTACTATTTAATTTTTAAAAAAGATTGCTCAAGCTTTTAAGTTAATTTTTGAATCAGTAATTGTGACTCAAATATTAGTTCAACAAACTAAATCCATTTGGGTAGTGAAAATTAGATTTTTAACAAGCTTAAATATGTGGGTTCAAATTTCAAATATGATTTTATGAGAAATTTGGAGTGAGTGTTATTTAGACTTGTTAGAAATAGTATAAGGAGGTTGTATATAAAATTTGAAGTAATTTAATGGAGATTTGGACTGGTTTTGAACAAGAATTGCAACTGAAAATTGTGGAAGAAGTTCGTCTACAGACACTTGTATAAATGTGTATAAAAGTGTAAAATAGTGTATGAGAAGTTTTTATACACTCATATACACTATTATACAAGATTATACATAAGTATACAAAAAACTGACTTCATCTTCTTCCTAGCATCTTTTATGAAATTTAACTCAAATCTTGCTTAAATATATTCCAAATCACTTCAAATTTAATTTTAAACTCCTTTTGATAGTTTCAATCAATTGGAACAACACCCAATCCAAACAACTAACAAACTCAAAAAATCCTACTTTCGAATGCAAAGTTTTGAATGACCTTCAACGGTGGACTTCTACTCTTCAGTTTTCTTACATTGCAACCAGGTGACATAGGGAGAGAAACAAAAAAATACATGGCCCCTTGAAGCATATGTAGAAGATGAGAGAAGAAGAGAGAGTGAAAGTAGTGGTTGTGAGAACACATATTTAACTCCATAGCTTTTAGAACAATGATTGTAAGAACATAGATTTTGAATTTGCTAGTGCTTTCAAAATATGTATAATATGGATTAGATCAGGTAAAACTTAAAAACATGGGCCATGTTGGTTATGAAGTGAAGTCACATGTATTTTATTGTAATTCTTTCAAACTTTTTTTTCCTTCTTACATCTCTGTTTACCCTCAAAATCGGATAACAATTGAATTTGTAAGTGGTTTTAAGGATATGTGAATTAACTTGACACAAAGTTATAAATTGAAATAAACAATGATAAAGTAAATTCACACCACGTGAGTTGAACAGTTACAACCTTGGGAGGCTGAACGCCCTCGAACTGGATGAACTTTGATCGATAACAAGACACAATTGAATAAGAGCTTAAAGAGAAAAATAATGTATTGCTTTGGAATGCGTGCAAGTAATCAGACCACCTTTATATAGCAAGGGAGTCATACTCTAGGTACAATTCTATAAAAGGTAAAAATCTCTTGATTTGCTGATTTGCTGGTTCTTTATTGATACGTGTCGAGAATATCACCGTAATATTCGTCCGATCACGGATATTTCGGTCTTCTGTTATTTCGGTCTTCTGTTGGTTACACTGGCGATGTTTCCTCGAGTTTGTTCGGGGTCAGGGTCGATTCCAAAATCACAGACCCAATGTTCTCGAGGACGGGCATTCTGATCTCGAATTCTGGCCCGATGGGGCCGGGGTCAATCTTCAGTCCCTCGTGTTCCGAGCCCGATCTACCATGTTGTAGACGAGCCTGGTTCCTACCGTATACAATATCTAATGTTTGGATGAAACTCTGTCTGTCCATAAAGCTCGCCTATGTGCAATCTGACACTTTTTGTTTGATGTCTGTAGAATTTTGATAATTTACGCGTAACATATCTTCACATATATTTCACAAGTTAAAGTAATTGGTAGGTTGGTACATCAGTACATGTATATAATCGAGACTGAAAGTTCCTCTATATGTGCTATTGTCAAGATTCAATAGTGCATCATAAATTAGGGTTACACAAACTTTTAATCTTCAATATTAGGGATACAAAAAAGTAGCATCTCACTGTTAGAACAAATAACATGCCATCAGTATAATATAAACAAGAAGAAGAATCCATTCCTTAGCAAATTAATAAAGAGGAAGGTACAATGCTACACAGACCATAAAGAGCAAGATTTAGTTTGCATGACATGTCTGGATGCTTAAAAGCCTAGAGTCAGTTTCATAAAATGGGTAAAGACTAATAACAACAATGTATTTGCATCGCATGTTCGAGTTAGTAAAAAAGTTGCTAATTTGACCATTGGTTAACAAACAGGAACTAGATCTTAGTCTTTTGCAACTAATCAAGTTCTGAGTCAAGAGTGCCATCATATTATAATTTAGTTTCTAATGTCATCCCTGCTCTTCTTTTCATGAAAAGCACATAACATTTTTTCATCTAAAGATGATGTGATAGTGATCCTTTAGGTTAATGTGGTATCCCAATATGCATAAAATCTTTTCTTTCTTTCATCAAATATACCTGTAGGAATTTAGAGAAATCTGAGAGAATTTTGTATGTTGTATAGTTCCTTGCTGTAAAAGACTGTACAAATGTCCTATATCTTATTGGCTATACTATAATTAATTTGTAATTCCAATGTCAGGAATGAAAATGATGTATTCTCTATAAACACGTTTACTACTTCTAGAAGTAACTAGGCAATAAACTTGTTGATCTTTTATCAGGCTGTAGGAATGTAGAGGCAACATTGGGCTTCCTTCCTTTATTCTTGTTGGGCTGAGTTGAGGTGGTTTGCTCTGAAGGCCCAATACCTTTTAGTCCTTTTTCTTTTACAGACATAGATATTAACGAAAGATGCCTCATTTCCTTAATTTTATCGAGCACTTCTTCTCTATCAACTGAAGAAGCTAGAACCCTATTTTCTTCTGCCTTCATCTCATTCTGTATCTCATCACCCCCCTCAAGTTGGGGGTGAGAAACAACCCCCAAATTTTTGATGAGTTGTTGATGATGAAACCCAGCCAAGGGTTTGGTAAAGACATCAACTATTTAAGTAGCAGAAGGAACAAAATTGAGGGAAATTAGTCCGGCGAGAAATTGTTGGCGAACAAAATGGCAATCAAGCTCTACATGCTTGGTTCTTTCGTGGAACACCGGGTTCTTGGTGATATGTATGGCCGCCTGACTGTCAGAGTGAAAAGGCACCAGAAGTGAAGGAGAAATAGTGAATTCGGAAAGTAGTCGAACAAGCCATGTGATTTCGGCAACCACACGACGCATAGAGCGGTATTCAGCTTCAGGACGAAAGGAAAATGATAGGTTGTTTCTTGGATTTCCAAGACACAGGAGATCCACCAAGACTAATGAAATATCCATCGACGGAGTGACGAGTTTCTGGACAAGAACCCTAATCGGAATCACAAAAAGCTGAAAGCTTGAAGGAGGAGTCTGTCCGAAAAACAATCCAAGACCTAGATTGGATAATAGATACCGGAGACAATGACATGCCGCATTAAGATGAGGTTGTCGATGAGTCTGCATATATTGTCTCAAATGCTATATGACAAAGGACAAAGCTGGGCGTGTATGAGTCAAGAAATTTAATTTCCCCAGTAGTCTTCTATATATCGTGGGATCTGGAAACAAATCACCAACATCAGCGCGCAATTTTGTGGAAGGTTCAAGCGGGGAAGCCACAACTCTTTTGTCAAAATAGTCAAACTCAGACAAAAGTTCAAGGGTTTCTCTTTGTAACAATTAAACCTTGTGATTCTCTGATAATTTCCATACCTAGAAAAAAGTGAGCATGTCCTAGGTCTTTAATCTTGAACTCTGAATGAAGGAAAGCCTTTAATAATGTCATTTCTGTAAATCATCCCCTGTTAAAAGAATATCATCGACATAGACTGCAAGAATGCAAACTCCCTTGGGTGTCTTCTTAAAAAATAGAGAGTAGTCATTGGGTGAATGAGAGAAACCTTTGAAACTCAAAGCGGCAGTGAGCTGGGCATACCATTGCCTAGAGGCTTGCTTGATCCCATATAGTGACTTCTTTAATTTGCAAACATGATGAGAGGTAGAAGGTTTCATGCTTGCTGGAAATTGCATGTATACATCTTCCTGTAGGTCACCATGAAGAAAAGCATTATTAACATCTAATTGAAATAAATCCCAACATTTCTTTACTGCTACTGCCAAAAGGCACCTCACAGTGGTCATCTTGACCATGGGGGAAAAGGTTTCTGTGTAATCAATTCCCTCTCGTTGAGTATCCCCTCGAACTACTAGTCTAGCTTTAAATCTTTGAACACTTCCATCTGCTCTATACTTCACTTTGTACACCCATTTGCAAGGTAGTTTTCTATGTCCTTTAGGCAGTTCCACCACTTCCCAGATTTGATTAGCCGCCAAAGTTTCAAATTCATTAGCCATAGCCTCCTGCACAAGGGTGTAGAGAGGCTTGGTAAAAAGTGGTAGGTTCTTGTATATGTAAGATAAAACTACGAAGTGATTGATTAGAATGAGAAAGAGCAGAAAAAGGCAGGCAAACAACATTACACACATAATCTGCCAAATAAGGAGGGGGATTTGAGACTCTTGTTGATTTTCTGAGTGCAGGCAAAGGAGTTGGAGAAAGCACATGAGTGAAAACCAATTGCATTCCATAATGTCTAATTATTTTTTGTTAAAACAAACTCCATTTATATCCTTTGACAGTTCTTGCATCACAAAAAAGGGTGGATTTGCATGGAGCTTAGGATTATCAGAGTTGTACTGCTTATATTGCTTCTTGATTGCATATTTTTCTAGTAGATGCGCCGCTTAATTACCTTCACGAAAATAATGTCGAAGAAGTAGGTCCTTCTGTTGGGGCATCAATAATCTGCATGCATGAACAATGTTAGATAAAATAATGTAGTCGTGGTGAATCACTTTGATGGCTTCCGTGGAGTCAAATCCACGTCGAGGGGAAATAGTTTGAATTCCGTTGCAATTTCAAGGCCTTCATGGATTGCTTGCCGTTCAATGTGTAAAGGGTGAAATTGCACTATCCACTTTTTGGTATCCCATTATCCAGTTACCCCAATGATTTCTGAATACACCCCGTCGGCCAAATTTATTTCCACTATTTTTGTAAGCTCCGACTGTATTAAGTTTGTACCAATATTTTGGTGCATGCCATGTTATGTTGATAGGTATTTTGTTCTGTGTTGGAGCATATTTGGAATTTAGGCAGTGATATTCCATAGCCTGGTTCTTAATAACATTTAGATATATGGAAAACGAGTATTTTTTATATTACTATTATTTTTATTGAGCCAAATGCCCCATAGTAAAAAAGAAGTAAGTCATCCCAAGTGATATAGAGAAATCGATGGTCGTTTTTTAGTTCCTTCAAGTTAATAAGCCAGTGGTTGTTTGTATTGATTTTGAGAGTGTTAATACCCAGTGACCTCCATATGTTTAAAATATTTGGGCATTCGAGAAAGATATGATTGATAGTTTCTTCTTGTTTTCCGCATATAGGTCATTGAGGATCAATATTTATTCCTATGTGGTGAAGATAGGTTCTATAAGGAAGTCTATTATGGAGGCATTGCCATAGAAAATATTTGATCTTGTTGGGGCAATGTAATTTCCATATCCAATTGAAGTTGTTGTCTCCTTGACTTGGCCAGTCGTTTAGTAGATAATAGCACGATTTTGTGTTGAATATACCATTGTTATTTGTACTCCATAAAAGTTTGTCATAGCTATTGTCGCTTAGAGGTTGTGAGATTGTCTTTATGTTGTTTGTAATAGAGGTAGGTAGATTAAAGGAGATTTTGGAGAAGTTCCATTTTCCATTTATTATTATGTCTTTTATTTTAAGATCTAATTCTTTTTTTTAAGAGATTCTTCTATACAATTCCTTAATGTTGGTAAAAGAGGAATCCAACGAGCGTCCCAAATGTTTAATTTTGAGTTACGGCACGGTAGCCAGAGAATTACCTTGTTGCAAGTGTTCCAACCTTTGAGGATGCTTTTCCAAATGAAGGATGTGTTGTTTATTTTTTTTTTGTGCCGTATTTTTTAATGAGCATATTTTCCTAAGGGGTGGAAGGTGTTGCAAGAATTCTCCAAGTTAAACCACATAAGAAAGCCCCATTTTTTGAGTTAGCGGTCTTTAGGCCTAGGACACCAAGGTCTTTGGTCTTTGTAATGATTTTTCAATTGATTAGATGGAGTATTTTGCATTCGTTAGTGGTGCCCCAGATAATGTTTCTTTGGATTTGATCAATTTGTTTGTGAATTTTGGTAGGAAGAAAGGTGTATTGCATGGCATAGTTTGGGATGGAGTTCAAAGTTGCTAGGGCTAGAGTGGTTCTTCCCGCAATGTTTAAAAATTTTGTTTTCCATGTAGAGATCCTGTCCCGCATCTTGTCAATGATGAATTGGTAATCATATGCTTTAGGATATTTATCTAGAATTGGAAAGCCCAGATATTTTCCAAAAGAATGACTTATTTTTACATTGAAGCCATTTGCAATTTCCTTGGAAGATGTCAAGGGGCAATTTTTGGAGAAGAGTATTTTGGATTTTTGTAAGTTGATTTTTTGTCCTGATAGGTTACAAAACATTGTGAGGCAGTTGTTAATAGTGTTATAGTGTTTTTTGTCTTCCTTGGCCATTAGAGTAAGGTCATCTGCGAAGAATAACTGGGATATGCCTATATCTCGATTGCTCAGATGGATGTGATCTCATAAGCAGGTATCTACTTGATGAAAGATTAGGCGCGAGAGCATTTCCATACACATGCTAAAGATATATGGTGAGAGTGGGCAACCTTGTCTAATGCCTCTACTTGGGGTAAAAAATGTGGTTGTTGCCTCGTTGACCAAGATATCAATTTTACTAGTGCAAATGCAATTCATAATGAGTCACATTATATTGAGAGGGAATTTGAAGTATGTTAGGGTTCGATAGATAAAACACCACTCTAATCTATCGAATGCTTTTCTAGATCAAGCTTCAAAATCATGTTAGCTTTCTTTCCCTTCATTTTCTTGAATTGAGAGATTATTTCCTGTATTATAATAGCATTTTCACAAGGACGTCTCCTTTTAATAAAGCTGGATTGGAAGGGACTGATAATGTGGTCTAGTAGAGGTTGAAGTGTATTAGCAATGATTTTGATAATAGTTTTGTAAATAGTATTACACAGACCTATTGGTCTAAATTTTTTTAAATTATTTGCATTAGGAACCTTAGGAATAAGGCATATATAGGCGTTATTAATCTCTGATGGAAGTGTTTGGGTTTGAAAGACTTGTGTGCAAAGGTCAATAACAGATTGACCTACTATGTCCCAGTATTTTTGATAGAAAAAAGGGTGTATTTCATCCGGTCCCGGTGCTTTAAAAGGTTTGAACAAAAATATTGCTTTGACTACTTCGGTATATAATAGTTGTTTATCAAGGGTTGTGAGATCTAAGTTGGTAAAAGAGTGGGGGTTATGCTTAATACCTGACCAATTAGTTGAGGTGTGGTTGGTTTTGAACATGTCCTGGAAGAGTACTAAGGTGTGTTGAAGTATTTGAGCAGGATCATTTATCCAATTACCTAAATCATCCTTGAAGTGAGTAATTCTGAATTAACAGGATTTATTGGTGGCCGTAATGTGAAAAAAATTGGTGTTTGCATCTCCTTCCTGAATCCAAGAAATTCTCGCTCTAAGTTTCCAATAATCATCTTCTATTCTAAGGATGTTGTTATATTCGTTTTGAAGCCTAATCTCTAGATTTTGAAGGAAGGTACTAGTGGGGTAATTGCTAGAAAACTGAATACCTTTGAGTCTAGCCATAATTCTCTTTTTTTCCCTATAGATATCTCCATAATGCATATTTTTCCACCTTTTGACACTGTCTAGGAAAGTATTAGAGCCTTGTGTATAATTACAATTTCCAGCTGCCCTTTACTAGGTTTATGAAGTCCGGATGGCGACATCAAAAAGTTTCTAGTCTAAATGGTTTCCTTAACGTGTAATTTGTTTTAGGGGTAATTTCTGTCAACGGAGGATTATGATCTGAATGCTTTTTAGGGGGGTGAGTTACTATAGCCTCAGGGAAAAGATTGATCCATTCATCGTTGGCAAAGACTCTATCTAGTTTCCATGATAAGGCCTTTATTCCTTTTTCTACTGTTGGATTTACACCCTTTAAAACCTAGGTCAATTAGGTTGCATGTGTTGATATAATCCCAAAGAAGTTTCGATCTTTAGTTGTTAATACATTTCCCTCCTATTTTTTCATTAGAGTTTAGGACATCATTAAAATCACCACCTATTAACCAAGGCCCCTTGATGGCAGTGTGCATGTCTAAGAGGTTATTCCACATTTCATTCTAAGCTTCCTATCAGTACTAGCGTAGATAGAAGTAAATAGCCAAGATTTATGGGTTGAGATTACCTCAATAGTTGCACTTATCTCCTGGCTTCCACAAACAAAGCTTTGAACATTGACTTTGGTGTGGTCCCATAGGATCACCATTCCTCCTGATTGGCCTTCCGCCGGAATTTCTATCATGTCTGAGAAGCCAAAAGGATTGAGAAGAGGTAGGTGTCTATCCATCTTGGTCTCAAGGAGGGTGACCATGCTGGGGTGGTGTGTTTCAACCAATTCTTTGAATCTTAGCCTAAAATTGTCATTGTTCCCTCCCTTTATATTCCAGATTATGAAGGTTGTTGATCTATTCATGTTGAATGTTTGGTTGTGTAGATCCCTATTCTCCCTCACCCTTTGTTCTTGGGTTGGATTCCTCCTCTGAAAAGGTACAAATATCATTGTATGGTGTCCCACTGATGGATCCGTTGGGTGCCTTATGTCCATTGTGCACTTGTAAAGTGCCATTGTACAGTAGAGAATCTGCTTCTGGTCTTGCATCTCCGTAAATAGAAAGACTTTTACTTCATCGAGGTTTGAATCCTCGACTAGGTTTTGTGGTACTAAGTTTACGGGGTCTGCCTCTTCCTCCATTGCGTGTTACATTTGGTTTGGATTTTGGTTCAGTGGAGGTTGGGGGAAGTGCATGTTCTGTGTGTCGTGAGAATTTGAGGTTTGAGGATGATCTGCATGTGCATTCCAAGGGTAAAGATTGGATTGATGTTTGTTACAATGTCTGGTGTGAAGAAAGGAAGATCCATCATAGGATTTGAACTCTGGATTGGTACAAAGTGTAGAGGAAGATTCCATTCCCCCCCCCCCCTCATGGTGTGAGTGAGGTTGGCAGTCAAGTTTGGAGCAATTGGAGTTAGGACATTGTTTATCTACACTTGGTTGATATAGTTGTTCATTGCTAATCGAACCCCCTCCGAGATGAGTTGAGCTAGGTAGTGTGTGTTTTGTAGAACTATTATGGTTTCCCTCCCCTCCAGCATGATATTGAACGAGATTGCATGCCCCATTAGATCCATCTCCACCCACAATAAGGGTTGGTGATTTTGTGGTAATGGAGTTTGAATGAGAATTCTTGGTTGGTTTTGAGTCTGTGGTGTCACACCTCCTTTTTCCACTACCCTTCCCCCGATGATTAGGGAAGGGTAATAAGGGAGTTTTTCCAATTAAAGTGACATTATTCGGTTTTGGGATTTATTTTAGTTTTCAGAGTCGCCACCCGGATTTTTACGGTGTTCCGGGACACCACTTATTTATTGAAATCCCAAACCGGGGAAAGTTTGACTCTGTTTTAATTTGTCTGCGCACCAGAAATCCGAGTAAGGAATTCTGTTAACCCGGGAGAAGGTGTTAGGCATTCCCGAGTTCCGTGGTTCTAGCACGGTCGCTTAACTATTAATATTTGGCCTAAATTATCTGATTATTTACATATTTT